>CM059812.1:29730342-29820342 GCA_030435695.1 Brachymystax lenok tsinlingensis | reverse complement strand
AGTATCACTCATTATTAGTATCGTTGCTACACTCATCCGTCATGTTGTGCAAACGGTGTCTGCCCCCCGTAATAACCCAACCCGGGGTGATAACAGCTAACGGGTGCATGAGGCCCGGTCCCGGTGCACAGATGGCGACGATCAGTATTCCGTCGCGGTAATGTCTGTCTGACGGTCGATGTCGCCGAGATGACAGCGAGTCGCGAGCGGGGACCCCAGGTTTCGCCAGTCACTGCATGCGCATTTGCACGATTATAAATCAAGCCGTGAAGGCGCGAGCTACCCGGGTGTCAGTCGGTTTTTCTCTTTCTCTCGCTCTCGCTCTCCCTGTCACACAGTCACACAAACACACTCACATTCCCATGAATATAGTCACTTCGGGCAAAATGAATTGAGCCGATGAAGCGCTCATTTGGAAAGCTCACCAATAAATCGATATTCATATTAGCCTACGAAAACAGATCATTATTACAATTATAAACTGGTGAATCCATGCGTAAATAAAATATATTTTGGAGGCTAAAGACACACGTCAATCACGAAGCCACACACACACACGCCACATGCAGCTCGTTGCAGCCAGCCCGCGAGACGCTCTGCCTCAGCTTTGGCACCAGATACAGTTCTGCTCACAACAACCTTCCCGTCCCAGATCCCTTTGCATCACTGTTGGAGCTTGTAGGTCCATGTAGGCTACACCCAGTACCGACACCCCTGGCTTGGAGCAACTGATCCCCTACCCGTCCAAGCGTTATCAACAGCTGGCTTTCAAATCGGCAATCGAAACCTTTCTTTCTACGAGTAAAATACACAGACATTTGGTAACCAACTGCTTTCCATCAGCTTGATTTAAATCAGCTTGGTTTGGGTTCGCAACAGATCGGACACAAGGCTACAAGCCCCTCAATGTTGTTCTAAGCTATGTATGCTACTGACCCAAACGGATCATCCCTTCTCAAGCTGTCAGAATTTTCCACCAGCAACCAGTTAGCGCTCCACACACACCGCAACGAGAGAAAGCTGTTGAAACCCAGTTGCTATGAGAGCAGGCTATAGCAGTCAAAGCATACAGCGCAGCACCTTCTTTTCCAAACCCAGGTGTTCGTTTCGCAGCGGCTTAGAATGACTTTCAAACAATATATTCCACACCAAAAATCGTAAACTAAGAATGTTTTAACACTATTCAACTACCCCTTCAAAAGAGGCTGATATTGTAATTTAAACACATAAATTAGCGGTAGCCTACCTTTTAAATCGCGGTCTCCGTTAGAAACGTAGTCTATGATCCGTTCTGCAGCGTTTTAAAAAGGCAGTTAGTTATCCCGTGACAGCACCGTGTGCTCAAGCTCCGAAGGCGCGAGGGAGAGAGAGAGCGAGCGAGAGAGAGAGAGAGAGAGAGAGAGAGAGAGAGAGAGAGAGAGAGAGAGAGAGAGAGAGAGAGAGTGGGAAGCGCAAGAGAGGGGGAGAGGGAGTGAGGAAGAAGGGAGAGAGCGAGATATGCCTCGAGAAAAGAGGAGAGGAGAGACCGATACACTATTGAATAAGTGCGATCGCCAACCACCCCTGTTGTGATAAGACCAGTATCTCTGTAAGTAGGCTATAGCATACTCACTGGGGCACACCCCGTCATTTCAACGTGGATAATTGGGTCATATTTGGTTGAGACGTTGATCAATGAGATTACAACCTATATTGACCCCCCCAAAAATCCAATGTGTTATCACCATGCTTTCAAAAAGCACAACCAAATTCCCTTTTGGAAAAACAATGTCTGATTTATGGTTTAGTTGTCACTTAAATGTATATCACTTTGCTTTTAACAATTTAAAAGGACAGCAAAGTCCAAAAGGGAATACAATGTCAGATATTTTGTTTATTTATCAAACAGACTAATGTATTATCACTGTGCTTCATCTAATTACCTAGATTGCAATTGAGATTACATTAAAAGCACCGATTATTATAGCAATTATTATGCACGTGATAAATGTTGTTCGAGATTCTGCACAGATTATTATAGCAATGGTGAAGATCTCCAAAGACCTGTGACTACCTATGTATGCTATCTCGAACATGCATGCTTTATATGATTACATAAGAATACATGTATAGTTACAGTAACCTCAAAATGTGGCCATAGATAAGTTACTCATTTTAAGATTGAATGTTACATTAGTTTGTTAGATAGCCTTAACTTTAGGCTATTTACTATATTACAAAGTCATATTGAATTGTGTTTGGTTGACAACGCAACCTATTATCAACATTTAAATGAGATGTATCTACTGCTTGGATAGTTCCATCTGTGCACTGACTTAGTCTGTCTTTAATTCCAGTCCATCTACAAATCAATAATTTATATGTTGGATTCACGTCTCCAGCTCAACCAAATGTTGACATTTGGTTGTGTTGACAACCAAACACAATTCTACATCACTATCAATATTATTAGAATTCTAACGTGAATCAATACAATATCTGTTGATGACTTCCCAAATGTTTTATATAGGCCTAAATATCACCATTGATGTTATATGATTAGTAAAGTGGTGACATTTAATTTGCTCTGTTAAACCTAACCTTTGGAATGACTTCGATAGCAACGGTAAATCTATTACATTTTTAAGTGGAGCTCTCTCAACAATCATTCTCACAATAGCACATTGGTAATAGTCAGTGAAAATATCATAGCTGAGCAGGGCTGGGTTAAAACCCTGGATGGGAGACCAAAGGGTAGCTGTAGATAGATACATTCTCCAGTAGGAGGTGCTGTATCACGATCTTCAGTAGGCAGACAGACCAAGACGCAGCGATGCTTCCAGTATACATTTTATAAACAACGAACGTAACTGGGAAAAATAACAAAATATAAACGAAGATCGTGAAGCTAAACACAACTAAACATAAAACAAGCTATGCTCAAACAATAACCCACAAACCCCAAGTGAAAAATACAAACATATATATGGTTCCCAATTAGAGACAACGACACTCAGCTGCCTCTAATTGGGAACCATTACCCCAACATAGAAATATATAACCTAGAACAGAAAAACCCTACACCAAAAACAAAACTAAACACTCCAGCCTGTCTTCTCAGGCCTGGGCGTGACAGTACCCCCAAAGCGCGGACTCGACCGCGCCAAAAGTCCATTGGGGGTCTTCGGGTGGGCCTTCCTGTCCCAGGTGGCGGCTCCGGTGCCGGCCGTTCTGGCTCGATGTCCCACACCGGAGGCCCTGGGCTATTGGCCGGACTGGGGACCCTCTCTGGCGGTCCCGGACTGGGGACCCTCTCTGGCGGTCCCGGACTGGGGACCCTCTCTGGCGGTCCCGGACTGGGGACCCTCTCTGGCGGCCCCGGACTGGGGACCCTCTCTGGCGGCCCCGGACTGGGGACCCTCTCTGGCGGCTCCGGACAGGGGACCCTCTCTGGCGGCTCTGGACAGGGGACCCTCTCTGGCGGCTCCGGACAGGGGACCCTCTCTGGAGTTCCCGGACAGGGGACACGCACGGGCCTTCTGGTGCGGGGAGCAGGAACCGGCCGTACTGGGCTCATTACGCGCACTGGCACTCTGGTGCGGGGAGCAGGAACCGGCCGTACTGGGCTCATTAAGCGCACTGGCACTCTGGTGCGGGGAGCAGGTACAGGACGGGCTGAGTCCACGACGGGCACAAGGATCCTGGAGCGTGGTGCAGGGACAGGACGTGCTGGATCCACGACGGGCACAGCGATCCTGGAGCGTGGAGCAGGGACAGGACGTGCTGGACTCTCTAAGCGCACAAGGGGCCTGGTGCGCGGAGCCGAACAGGACGTGCTGGACTCTCTAAGCGCACGGGGGCCTGGTGCACGGGCCGAACAGGACGTGCTGAACTCTCTAGCGTACAGGGGACCTGGTGCGTGGAGCCGGTACTTCTCTCCCGGCTGTTCACTCACCCTTGCCTCATGGATGATGGGAGCTGGAATGTCACGCACTGGGCTGTGGATGCGAACCGAGACCCCACACGCAGAACCGGTGCAGGATATCTCGGTCCCAGAAGGTGTACTGGGGACCTCGCCGCAAAGCCGGCACCACTCTTCCAGGCTGCACACTCACCCTAGCCCGACAGATGAGTGGCGCTGGAATTTCGCGCACCGGCCTATGCATGCTCACTGGAGACACCGCGCGCAAAACTGCATAGCATGGTGTCTGCTCAGTGCGACGCTCTCCCCAACGCTTCCTCCAGAGAGCACGAGGAGTTGGCTCAGGAGTCCATCCTGAACCGGCCAAACTCCCCGTGTGCCCCCCCCCCAAAATTTTCTGGGGGGCTGCCTCTCGGGTTTCCGCGCCAGGCGAGTCCCAACATATCTCTCCCTCTCCGGGTTCCACGCTCCATATATATCCTCATAACTCCCTCGCTCAGTCTTCACCGCTTCCATCCTCTTCTTGGGGTGACGATGCTCCGTCGTCTTCCCCCAAGGCCCCTTTCCAGCCAGGATTTCCTCCCAGCTCCAGAAATCCTGGCTCTCTCGCTGCTTGGTCCTTTTGTGGTGGGTTATTCTGTCACGATCTTCAGTAGGGACAGACCAAGATGCAGCGATGCTTCCAGTATACATTTTATTAACAACGAACGTAACTGGGGAAAAATAACAAAATATAAACGAAGATCGTGACGCTAAACACAACTAAACATAAAACAAGCTATGCTCAAACAATAACCCACAAACCCCAAGTGAAAACTACAAACATATATATGGTTCCCAATTAGAGACAACGACACTCAGCTGCCTCTAATTGGGAACCATTACCCCAACATAGAAATATATAACCTAGAACAGAAAAACCCTACACCAAAAACAAAACTAAACACTCCAGCCTATCTTCTCAGGCCTGGACGTGACATGCTGCCCAGATTTTTTTTCCGATAGTGGATTTAAAGTTGAAGATATGACTTTGTTTTAAAGATACAAATTCAACATATTTTTATACAAGGTTTGTCTATGTTGAAATATGGTTACCGTGATGACATAATACTGTGGTTGAAATGCCACCCTCAAAACAACAGTTTATGTTGATAGCTTTTTTCAAATCCAATGTATTTTCCATGTAGATTCCACATCACAAAATGTTGACAAATTATGTTGAAACAACATTGATTCAACCAGTTTGTGCCCAGTGGGTATTGCTTACTATTCTCTATATACTAACACGTTATATATACAGTAGCCTAGGTATCTCAAGGCTGTGTAGCCTACTGTTATGTTCAATTAATTAGGAGTAGTTTGTTAGCAGGCCAAATAGCCAATCCAAAATGTTCACTTCTGAGCCTAGTATCACAATAATATATACCATACCGGTATGGCAACCCATTTGTACCCGGTTATAAGATCACTCATTTGGGTACTGAAGTGCCTTTGACTTGCTATAATATCATCCACCATCGGTTGGGTGGGAGCTTCACAGTGCCTTCCCGAATGAATCCTGATGCGCGCCGCAGCTGTTACGAACTCCGGGCACGTAGCACAGCTCTACCAGGCAAGGCAAGCAGGCAGGCAGCGCGTGAGAGGCTTTGTGTGAGTATATGGGTATTTAATAACATCTTCACAGAGCACCTTTATCCAGTGTGTGTGTGTGTGTGTGTGTGTGTGTGTGTGTGTGTGTGTATATCAAAGTCAAAGTCACCATTATTAGTCAGTTGTACAACCGAATGCCTTCAACCGAAATGTGTCTTCCGCATTTAACCCAACCCCTCTGAATCAGAGAGGTGCAGGGGCTGCCTTAATCGACATCCACGTCTTGGCGCCCGGGAACAGTGGGTTAACTGCCTTGTTCAGGGCAGAACGACAGATTTTTCCTTGTCAGCTCGGGGATTCGAACTTGCAACCCTCCGGTTACAAGTCCAACGCTCTAACCACTAGGCTACCTGCCCACTAGGCTACCTGCCCCACTAGGCTACCTGCGTGTGTGTGATATATATATTGTGTGTGTGTGTGTGATATATATATTGCTCCCCACATGTAAACCACCTTTGTCCAGTCAGCTCATCTCTCAGGAGTCTCCAGGCGTGTGTTTGTGTGTGTTCCCCTGAACCTGTTCCCATGTAGGTCTATATATCCAGCAGCCATCCTGCCCTAAACCTGCTGGTTAATCTAGTGAGTGATCAGGAGGCCTGTGGCCACAAATACACATACATTGGGGCCCGGAGACAAATAACAAACCCCAGGAAGAAGGATGCCGTTTTCCCGACACACAGACACCACCACAGGGGTCGATGTGCCGATGAGGTCCCTTGGTCATCCATCCGCTGTGTGTCTGTGTGTACCTACAGGCCTGCATGTGTGTGTATAGATAAAGGTCCTAGCCCTTACACACTGACATATCCTGTGGGTTGATCTCTAACCAGGGTGGGTTCTGGAGCTCCCAGTCATCCATGTTATTGGTAAGGAGCTCACCTCCCCTGGCTCTGGTCCTGGGGATCATCTGGCGAATGTTAGAGGATTCTATGAATACTGCACTACAAAGCATTCAGAGTACAACCACACACACACATTAATACATTCAGAGAGAAACACACACACCGTGTCCACACCTCCTCCTCCCTCCGCAGAACATTCAGACCATGCTCTAATCTGTTTTCTTTGTTTATGGACTACTGCAACTCTCTCTCTCTCTCTTCTCTGCTTGTCTTGTGTCAGCCTAAGAGACTCAGAGGAAGAAACAGCTACATAAAGCCAACAGCAGATCATTAAAAGAGTTGATATAATAACCTGTGAATTCACAAACTGCACTCCATAGTCCACACCATTGGCAAAAGAAACCTCTCTAGGGGTGAATAGAGACGGCGCTGCAGTGGATAGCGGCTGTTTATACGTGCTCCTGACCAATTCTGCTGTTTTGTGTGTTTTTTTGTACATAATGTCTCCCCCATCATTTCCTATGACATTTTTTTTTTTTTATTTCACCTTTCTTTAACCAGGTAGGCAAGTTGAGAACAAGTTCTCATTTACAACTGCAACCTGGCCAAGATAAAGCAAAGCAGTTCGACACATACAACAACACAGAGTTACACATGGAGTAATCAAACATACTGTCAATAATACAGTAGAAAAACAAATCTATATACAAAGAGTGCAAATGAGGTAGGATAAGGAAGGTAAGGCAATAAATAGGCCATGGTGGCAAAGTAATTACAATATAGCATTTAAACACTAGAATGGTAGTTGCTCAGTAGATGAATGTGCAATGTAGAAAAACAGGAGCAAGATAAATAAATAAATAAATACAGTATAGGGATGAGGTAGTTGGTTGGGCTATTTACAGATGGGCTATATACAGGTGCAGGGGTCTGTGAGCTGCTCTCACAGCTGGTGCTTAAAGCTGGCGAGGGAGATAAGTGTCTCCAGTTTCAGAGATTTTTGTAGTTCTTTCCAGTCATTGGCAGCAGAGAACCAACGGACGAATTGGCTTTGGGGGTGACCAGTGAGATATACCTGCTGGAGCGCGTGCTACGGGTGGGTGCTGCTATGGTGACCAGCGAGCTGAGATAAGGCGGGGCTTTACCTAGCAGGGACTTGTAGATGACCTGGAGCCAGTGGGTATGGCGACGAGTTTAAAGCGAGGGCCAGCCAACGAGAGCATACAGGTCGCAGTAGTGGGTGGTATATGGGGCTTTGGTGACAAAACGGATGGCACTGTAAAAGACTGCATCCAATTTGTTGAGTATAGTATTGGAGGCTATTTTGTAAATGACATCACCGAAGTCGAGGATCGGTAGGATGTTTTACGAGGGTATGTTTGGCAGCATGAGTGAAGGATGCTTTGTTGCAAAATAGGAAGCCAATTTTAGATTTAATTTTGGATTGGAGATCCAAAATTGGAGATTTAATGTGAGTCTGGAAGGAGAGTTTACAGTCTAGCCAGACACCTATGTATTTGTAGTTGTCCACATAGTCTAAGACAGAACCATCCAGAGTAGTGATGCATTTAGTTTTACTTGCGTTGAAGAGCAGTTGGAGGCCACGGAAAGAGAGTTGTATGGCATTGAAGCTCGTCTGGAGGGTAGGTAACACAGTGTCCAAAGAAGGGCCAGAAGTATACAGAATGGTGTCGTCTGCGTAGAGGTAGATCAGAGACTCACCAGCAGCAAGAGCGACATCATTGACGTATACAGAGAAGAGAGTTGGCCCAAGAATGGAACCCTGTGGCACCCCCATAGAGACTGCCAGAGGCCCGGAAAACAGGCCCTCCAATTTGACACACTGAACTCTATCGGAGAAGTAGTTAGTGAACCATGCGAGGCAATCGTTTGAGAAACCAAGGCTGTCGAGTCTGCCGATAAGGATGTGGTGATTGACAGAGTCGAAAGCCTTGGCCAGATCAATGAATACGGCTGCACAGTAATGTCTCTTATCGATGGCGTTTATGTCGTTTAGGACCTTGAGCGTGGCTGAGGTGCACCCATGACCAGCTCTGAAACCAGATTGCATAGCGGAGAAGGTACGGTGGGATTCGAAATGGTCTGTAATCTGTGTGTTAACTTGGCTTTCAAAGACCTTAGAAAGGCAGGGTAGGATAGATATAGGTCTGTATGTCCGGTTTTCTAGCTACCGCCGATCTACTTTTCATTTTCGAGGTTTTTTTGTCTTCATTATACACACCTGGTTTCTATCCCATAATTACATGTTCCTTATTTAAACCCTATGTTTCCCCCATGGTTTTGTGCGTGTTTATTCTATGTTAGAGGTTCTTGTTTATGTGAGCTTGTATTTGTAGTACCAATTTTGGTAGTTTTGTATTTTGAGTAAATATATGTGATTACTCATCTCCGTTGTCCTGTGCCTGACTCTGCCTACCTGCTACATTGAGACTTCTGACACTGTAGCAGTTTGGGTAAAGAGTGTCTCCCCCTTTGAAGAGGGGGATGACCGCAGCTGCTTTCCAGTCTTTGGGAATCTCAGACGACATGAGAGGTTGAACAGGCTAGTAATAGGGGTTGCAACAATTTCGGCAGATCATTTTTGAAAGAAAGGGTCCAGATTGTCTAGCCCGGCTGATTTGTAGGGGTTCAGATTTTGCAGCTCTTTCAGAACATCAGCTAACTGGATTTGGGAGAAGGAGAAATGGGGGAGGCTTGGGCGGGTTGCTGAGGGGGGTGCAGGGCTGTTGACCGAGGTAGGGGTAGCCAGGTGGAAAGCATGGCCAGCCGTAGAAAAATGCTTATTGAAATTCTCAATTATTACCTACATTTGTATGAAGATTTCTACTTCAACGAGTAGGCAGCTCAGGATGTCCTGCTTACTCCGGACCGGAGCAAAAAAGAGGCAGGCGAGGCGGCCTCTTAACGAGATTATGTCACGATTGTCTTCAGGATCAGACCAAGGCACAGCGTGCATTGAGTTCCACATAATTTTAATTAAAGTGAAACAACAGTAAAATAAATGACTGATCGCAACATAAGTATAGCGCACACAGGCACTAACAAAAAAAACAATAACACACAAACACAGGTGGAAAAAGGAACAACTTAAGTATGATCCCCAATTAGAGGCAACGACACTCAGCTGCCTCTAATTGGGAACCATACCTTCGCAAACATAGAAATACAACATATAGAACCAAATATTCCCCCTAGTCACGTCCTGACCAAAACCTCTATTGAGAGCCCAGAGAGTTTTAGAATGCCTACTCATTCCAGGGTTTTTCTTTATTTTGACTATTTTGTACATTGTGGAGTAATAGTGAAGACATCAAAACTATGAAATAACACATATGGAATCATGTAGTAACCATAAAAGTGTTAAACAAATCTAAATATATTTTATATTTGAGACTCTTCAAATAGCCACCCTTTGCCTTGATGGCAGCTTTGCACACTCTTGGCATGTTGTTTAATGTTAAGGAAGTCTCAAGTTTTTTCTTGCCTGAGTTAAATTACCTTATGATAAGCTGCAGACCATAATATTTACCAAGCGAGCATTCATCTATATTTTTTTCCGGAGCTATTTACCACCACAAACTGATGCTGGCCCTAAGACCGCACTCAATGAGCTGTATAGGGCCATAAGCAAACAAGAACATGCACATCCAGAGGCTGGTGATTTTAATGCAGGGAAACTAAAAGCCATTTTTCCCTCATTTCTACCAGAATTTCACCTGTGCAACTACAAGCGACACAACTCTTGATCACCTTTACTCCACACACAGAGACTCATGCAAGGCTCTTCCTCGCAGTCCATATGGCACATCTGACCATAACTATCCTCCTGTTCACAAGAAAAAACATTAAACAGGAACTACCAATAAGGAAGTGGTACGATGAAGCAGATGCTAAGTTACAGGACTGTTCCGGGATTAATCCGATAACATTGAGGAGTTTACCACATCAGTCACCGGCCTCATTAATAAGTGCGTCAACAACATTGTCCCCACAGTGACCATACATATGTACATACCACAACCAGAAGCCATGGATTACAGGCAACAACCAAACTGGGCTAAAGGCTAGAGCTGCCACTTTCAAAGAGCGGGACACTAATCCGGATGCTTATAATAAACCTCCGACGAGCCATCAAACAGGCAAAACGTCAATAAAGGACTAAGATCCAATCATACTACGCCGGCCCTGATGCTCGTCGGATGTGTCAGAGCTTCCAAACTATCACAGATTATCAAGGGAAACCCAGCCTACAAGTCAAGCTAAATGCCTTCTATGCTCGCTTTGGGGCAAGCAACACTGAACCATGCATGAGAGCACCAGCTGTTGCGGGCGGCAGTATGATTTCGCTCTCTGTAGCCGATGTGAGTAAGACTTTTAAACAGGTTAACATTTACACGGCCGTGGGGCCTGATGGATTACCAGAACGCATACTCAGAGCATACTCTGGTCAGCTGGCAAGTGTCTTCACTGACATGTTCAACCTCTCCCTGACCCTGTCTGTAACACATGCTTGTTTCAAGCAGACCACCATAGTCCTTGTGCCTAAGAACGCAAAGGTAACCTGTCTAAATGACTATTGCCCCGTAGCACGGGAAATGCATTGAAAGACTGGTCATGGCTCACATCAACACCATCATGATATCCTGGACCCATTCCAATTCGCATACCGCCCCAACAGATCCACAGATGACACAAACTCTATTGTACTCCACACTGCCCTCTCCCACCTGGATAAGAGGAACACCTATGTGAAAATGTTGTTCATTGACTACAGCTCAGCATTCAACACCATAGTGCCCTTTTAGCTCATCACTAAGCTAAGGACTCTGGGACTAAACACCTCCCTCTGCAACTGGATCCTGGACTTCCTGAGGGTCCACCCCCAGATGGTGAGGGTAGACAACAACATATCTGCCACGCTGACCCTCAACACAGGGGTCCCCTCAGGGATGCGTGCTTAGTCCCCTCCTGTACTCCCTGTTCAACCATGACTGTGTGGCAGCTCACCACTCCAACACCACTGCTGACGAAACAACGATGGTAGGTCTGATCACCGACAACGATGAGACAGCCTATAGGGAGGAGGTCAGAGACCTGGCAGTATGGTGCCAGGACAACAACCTCTCCCTAAAAGTCAGCAAGACAAAGGAGATGATCGTGGATCACAGGAAACGTAAGGCCGAGCATGCCCCCATCCACATCGACAGGGCTGCAGTGGAGCGGGTCGAGAGCCTCAAGTTCCTCGGGGTCCAAATCACAAATTACTTAAAATTGTCCACACACATGTGACCAGTCGTGAAGAAGGCGCGACAACACCTCTTTTCCCTCAGGAGGTTGAAAAGCATTGGCATGGGGCCTCAAATCCTCAAAAAAGATCTACAGCTGTACCAGTGAGAATCTTGACTGGCTGCATTACTGCTTGGTATGGCAACAGCATCGTCCTTTATCGCATGGCGCTACAAAGGGTGGTGCGGACAGCCCAGCACATTACTGGGGCCGAGCTCCCTGCCATCCAGGACCTCTATATCAGCCGGTGTGAAATGCCCGGAAAATCGTTACAGACTCCACCCACCCATGCAATAGACTGGTCTCTCTGTTTCCGCATGGCAAGCGGTACCGGTGCATCAAGAGTTTTAAGTTCCTCGGTGTCCACATCAACATGGTCCACACACACCAACACAGTCAGGAAGAAGGCACGACAATGCCTCTTTCCCCTCAGGAGGCTGAAAAGATTTGGCATGGTCCCTCAGATCCTCAAAGAAGAACGTATGGCCCAGTTCATCAACAGGGCCAAGCTCACTGCCATCCAGGATCTCTATACCAGGCAGTGTCAGAGGAGGGCCATAAAAATTGTCAAGACTCCAGCCACCCAAGGCAAAGACTGTTCTCTCTCCGCAATGCAAGCGGTACCGATGTATAAGGCCAAGTTATCCTTACACATTGTGTATTTATTAATTATGTTATTATCTTTATATTATTTTTTATATTTTTCTCTCTGCACTGTTGGGAAGGGCCCGGGGTCTCCACTTTACAAAGCTCATTTATTCAGTGTGTTTGAGAGAGATAGATATACAGTGAGGGAAAAAAGTATTTGATCCCCTGCTGATTTTGTACGTTTGCCCACTGACAAAGAAATGATCAGTCTATAATTTTAATGGTAGGTTTATTTGAACAGTGAGAGACAGAATAACAACAAAAAAATCCAGAAAAACGCATGTGAAAAATGTTATAAATGGAATCGCATTTTAATGAGGGAAAAAAGTATTTGACCCCCTCTCAGTCAGAAAGATTTCTGGCTCCCATGTGTCTTTTATACAGGCAACGAGCTGAGATTAGGAGCACACTCTTAAAGGGAGTGCTCCTAATCTCAGTTCGTTACCTGTATAAAAGACCCCTGTCCACAGAAGCAATCAATCAGATTCCAAACTCTCCACCATGGCCAAGACCAAAGAGCTCTCCAAGATGTCAGGGACAAGATTGTAGATCTACACAAGGCTGGAATGGGCTACAAGACCATCGCCAAGCAGCTTGGTGAGAAGGTGACAACAGTTGGTGCGATTATTTGCAAATGTAAGAAACAGAAAAGAACTGTCAATCTCCCTCCGCCTGGGGCTCCATGCAAGATCTCACCTCGTGGAGTTGCAATGATCATGAGAACGGTGAGGAATCAACCCAGAACTACACGGGAGGATCTTGTCAATGATCTCAAGGCAGCTGGGACCATAGTCACCAAGAAAACAATTGGTAACACACTCGCCGTGAAGGACTGAAATCCTGCAGCGCCCGCAAGGTCCCCCTGCTCAAGAAAGCACACATACATGCCCGTCTGAAGTTTGCCAATGAACATCTGAATGATTCAGAGGACATCTGGGTGAAAGTGTTGTGGTCAGATGAGACCAAAATGGAGCTCTTTGGCATTAACTCAACTCGCCGTGTTTGGAGGAGGAGGAATGCTGCCTTGGACCCCAAGAACACCATGCCCACCGTCAAACATGGAGGTGGAAACATTATGCTTTGGGGGTGTTTTTCTGCTAAGGGGACAGGACAACTTCACGCATCAAAGGGACGATGGACAGGGCCATGTACCGTCAAATCTTGGGTGAGAACCTCCTTCCCTCAGCCAGGGCATTGAAAATAGGTCGTGGATGGGTATTCCAGCATGACAATGACCCAAAACACACGGCCAAGGCAACAAAGGAGTGGCTCAAGAAGAAGCACATTAAGGTCCTGGAGTGGCCTAGCCAGTCTCTAGACCTTAATCCCATAGAAAATCTGTGGAGGGAGCTCAAGGCTCGAGTTGCCAAACGTCAGCCTCAAAACCTTAATGACTTGGAGAAGATCTGCAAAGAGGAGTGGGACAAAATCCCTCCTGAGATGTGTGCAAACCTGGTGGCCGACTGCAAGAAACGTCTGACCTCTGTGATTGCCAACAAGGGTTTTGCCACCCAGTACTAAGTCATGTGCAAATGCAATTCCATTTATAAAAAAATTCTTCAAATTCTTCTGGATTTTTTGTTGTTATTCTGACTCTCACTGTTCAAATAAACCTACCATTAAAATTATAGACTGATAATTTCTTTGTCAGTGGGCAAACATACAAAATCAGCAGGGGATCAATTACTTTTTTCCCTCACTGTATATATAATGCTCCCTACGTGTGAACCACCTTTGTCCAGTCAGCTCATCTCTCAGGAGTCTCCAGGAGTGTGTTTGTGTGTGTTCCCCTGAACATGTTCCTGTGTAGGCCTGTAGATAAGCTGTGTTCTATCAAGGCACCATCCTGCCCTAGACCTGCTGGTTAATCTAGTGAGTAATCAGGAGCCCTGTGGCCACACGCACACATACACAGAGAGAGACAGAGGGACAGAGAGAAAGAGAGAGAGAGAGAGAGAGAGAGAGAGAGAGAGAGAGAGAGAGAGAGAGAGAGAGAGAGAGAGAGAGAGAGAGAGAGAGAGAGAGAGAGACAGAGAGATAGAGAGAGAGTCAGAGAGAAAGAGGCCTCCGTTGGGGTTGGTGCCGGTGATCCCTCATCCTCTGTGTGTGTGTGTGTGTGTGTTTGTGTGTGTGTGTGTGTGTGTGTGTGTGTGTGTGCGTGTGTGTGTGTGTGTGTGTGTGTGTGTTGTCACCATCTTATACTGTCTGTTGTCACCTTCTTCTTTTACAGTCTGTTGTCGCCTTCTTCTTTATTGTCTGTTGTCACTTTCTTCTGTGTGTGTGTGTGTGTGTGTGTGTGTGTGTGTGTGTGTGTGTGTGTGTGTGTGTGTGTGTGTGTGTGTGTGTGTGTGTGTGTGTGTGTGTGTGTGTGTGTGTGTGTGTGTGTGTGTGTGTGTGTGTGCGTGTGTGTTTTCACCATCTTATACTGTCTTTTGTCACCTTCTTCTCTTACTGTCTGTTGTCACCTTCTTCTTTACTGTCTGTTGTCACCTTCTTTTACTGTCTGTTGTCACATTATTCTTTACTGTCTGTTGTTACCGTCTTCTTTACTGTCTGTTGTCAACTTCATTTACTGTCTGTCACCGTCTTCTTTTACTGTCTGTTGTCACCTTCTTCTTTACTGTCTGTTGTCACCTTCTTTACTGTCTGTTGTCACCTTCTTCATTACTGTCTGTTGTCACCTTCTTCTTTACTGTCAGTTGTCACATTTTTTTACTGTCTGTTGTCACCATCCTCTTTTACTGTCTGTTGTCACCTTCTTCTTTACTGTCTTTTGTCACCTTCTTCTTTTACTGTCTGTTGTCACCTTCTTCTTTTACTGTCTGTTGTCGCCTTCTTCTTTATTGTCTGTTGTCACTTTCTTCTGTCTGTGTGTGTGTGTGTGTGTGTGTGTGTGTGTGTGTGTGTGTGTTGTCACCATCTTATACTGTCTGTTGTCACCTTCTTCTCTTACTGTCTGTTGTCACCTTCTTCTTTACTGTCTGTTGTCACCTTCTTCTTTTACTGTCTGTTGTCACATTATTCTTTACTGTCTGTTGTTACCTTCTTCTTTACTGTCTGTTGTCACCTTCATTTACTGTCTGTTGTCACTGTCTTCTTTTACTGTCTGTTGTCACCTTCTTCTTTACTGTTTGTTGTCACCTTCTTCTTTACTGTCTGTTGATCACCTTCTTCATTACTGTCTGTTGTCACCTTCCTCTTTACTGTCAGTTGTCACATTTTTTTACTGTCTGTTGTCACCGTCCTCTTTTACTGTCTGTTGTCACCTTCTTCTTTTACTGTCTGTTGTCACCTTCTTCTTTACTGTCTTTTGTCACCTTCTTCTTTTACTGTCTGTTGTCGCCTTCTTCTTTATTGTCTGTTGTCACTTTCTTCTTTTCTGTCTGTTGGCACCTCCTTTTACTGTATGTTGTCACCGTCTTCTTTTACTGGCTGTTGTCACCTTCTTCATTTACTGTCTGTTGTCACCTTCTTCTTTTACTGTCTGTTGTCAACGTCTTATACTGTCTGTTGTCACCTTCTTCATTTACTGTCTGTTGTCACCTTCTTCTTTTACTGTCTGTTGTCAACGTCTTATACTGGCTGTTGTCACCTTCTTCATTTACTGTCTGTTGTCACCTTCTTCTTTTACTGTCTGTTGTCAACGTCTTATACTGTCTGTTGTCACCTTCTTCTTTACTGTCTGTTGTCGTTGTCACCTTCTTCTTTACTGTCTGTTGTCACCTTCATTTACAGTTTGTTGTCACCGTCTTCTTTTACTGTATGTTGTCACCTTCTTCTTTTACTGTCTGTTGTCACCTTCTTCTATTACTGTCTGTTGTCACATTCGTCTTTACTGTATGTTGTCACCTTCTTTACTGTCTTTTGTTACCTTCTTTTACTGTCTGTTGTCACATTCGTCTTTACTGTCTGTTGTCACATTATTCTTTACTGTCTGTTGTTACCTTCTTCTTTACTGTCTGTTGTCACCTTCATTTACTGTCTCTTGTCACTGTCTTCTTTTACTGTCTGTTGTCACCTTCTTCTTTACTGTCTGTTGTCACCTTCTTCTTTACTGTCTGTTGTCACCTTCTTCATTACTGTCTGTTGTCACCTTCTTCTTTACTGTCAGTTGTCACATTTGTTTACTGTCTGTTGTCACCGTCCTCTTTTACTTTCTGTTGTCACCTTCTTCTTTTACTGTCTGTTGTCACCTTCTTCTTTACTGCCTTTTTTCACCTTCTTCTTTTACTGTCTGTTGTCGCCTTCTTCTTTATTGTCTGTTGTCACTTTCTTCTTTTACTGTCTGTTTTCACCTTCTTCTTTACTGTCTGTTGTTACCTTCTTCTTTTCTGTCTGTTGTCACCTCCTTTTACTGTATGTTGTCACCGTCTTCTTTTACTGGCTGTTGTCACCTTCTTCATTTACTGTCTGTTGTCACCTTCTTCTTTTACTGTCTGTTGTCACCGTCTTATACTGTCTGTTGTCACCTTCTTCTTTACTGTCTGTTGTCGTTGTCACCTTCTTCTTTACTGTCTGTTCTCGCCTTCATCTATTACTGTCTGTTGTCACCTTCATTTACTGTCTGTTGTCACCGTCTTCTTTTACTGTATGTTGTCACCTTCTTCTTTTACTGTCTGTTGTCACCTTCTTTTATTACTGTCTGTTGTCACATTCGTCTTTACTGTCTGTTGTCACCTTCTTCTTTACTGTCTGTGTCACCTTCTTCATTCCTGTCTGTTTGCACCTTCTCTTTACTGTCTGTTGTCGTTGTCACCTTCTTCTTTACTGTCTGTTGTTACCTTCTTCTTTTACTGTCTGTTGTCACCTTCTCCTTTACTGTCTGTTGTCACCATCGTCTTTCACTGTCTGTTGTCAGTTTCTTATTTTACTGTCTGTTGTCACCTTCTTTTACTGTCTGTTGTCAACTTCTACATTACTGTCTGCTGACACCTTCTTCTTTACTGTCGGTGTCACTTTCTTATTTTACTGTCTGTTGTCACCTTCTTCTTTTACTGTCAATTGTCACCTTCTTTTACTGTCTGTTGTCACCATCTTCTTTACTGTCTGTTGTCACCTTCTTCATTACTGTCTGTTGTCACCTTCTTCTTTACTGTCAGTTGTCACATTTTTTTACTGTCTGTTGTCACCGTCCTCTTTTACTGTCTGTTGTCACCTTCTTCTTTACTGTCTTTTGTCACCTTCTTCTTTTACTGTCTGTTGTCACCTTCTTCTTTTACTGTCTGTTGTCGCCTTCTTCTTTATTGTCTGTTGTCACTTTCTTCTGTCTGTGTGTGTGTGTGTGTGTGTGTGTGTGTGTGTGTGTGTGTGTGTGTGTGTGTGTGTGTGTGTGTGTGTGTGTGTGTGTGTGTGTGTGTGTGTGTGTGCGTGCGTGTGTGTTTTCACCATCTTATACTGTCTTTTGTCACCTTCTTCTCTTACTGTTTTTTGTCACCTTCTTATTTACTGTCTGTTGTCACCTTCTTTTACTGTCTGTTGTCACATTATTCTTTACTGTCTGTTGTTACCGTCTTCTTTACTGTCTGTTGTCAACTTCATTTACTGTCTGTTGTCACCTTCTTCTTTACTGTCTGTTGTCACCTTCTTCTTTACTGTCTTTTGTCACCTTCTTCTTTTACTGTCTGTTGTCACCTTCTTCTTTTACTGTCTGTTGTCGCCTTCTTCTTTATTGTCTGTTGTCACTTTCTTCTGTCTGTGTGTGTGTGTGTATGTGTGTGTGTGTGTGTGTGTTGTCACCATCTTATACTGTCTGTTGTCACCTTCTTCTCTTACTGTCTGTTGTCACCTTCTTCTTTACTGTCTGTTGTCACCTTCTTCTTTTACTGTCTGTTGTCACATTATTCTTTACTGTCTGTTGTTACCTTCTTCTTTACTGTCTGTTGTCACCTTCATTTACTGTCTGTTGTCACTGTCTTCTTTTACTGTCTGTTGTCACCTTCTTCTTTACTGTTTGTTGTCACCTTCTTCTTTACTGTCTGTTGATCACCTTCTTCATTACTGTCTGTTGTCACCTTCCTCTTTACTGTCAGTTGTCACATTTTTTTACTGTCTGTTGTCACCGTCCTCTTTTACTGTCTGTTGTCACCTTCTTCTTTTACTGTCTGTTGTCACCTTCTTCTTTACTGTCTTTTGTCACCTTCTTCTTTTACTGTCTGTTGTCGCCTTCTTCTTTATTGTCTGTTGTCACTTTCTTCTTTTCTGTCTTTTGGCACCTCCTTTTTACTGTATGTTGTCACCGTCTTCTTTTACTGGCTGTTGTCACCTTCTTCATTTACTGTCTGTTGTCACCTTCTTCTTTTACTGTCTGTTGTCAACGTCTTATACTGTCTGTTGTCACCTTCTTCATTTACTGTCTGTTGTCACCTTCTTCTTTTACTGTCTGTTGTCAACGTCTTATACTGGCTGTTGTCACCTTCTTCATTTACTGTCTGTTGTCACCTTCTTCTTTTACTGTCTGTTGTCAACGTCTTATACTGTCTGTTGTCACCTTCTTCTTTACTGTCTGTTGTCGTTGTCACCTTCTTCTTTACTGTCTGTTGTCACCTTCATTTACAGTTTGTTGTCACCGTCTTCTTTTACTGTATGTTGTCACCTTCTTCTTTTACTGTCTGTTGTCACCTTCTTCTATTACTGTCTGTTGTCACATTCGTCTTTACTGTATGTTGTCACCTTCTTTACTGTCTTTTGTTACCTTCTTTTACTGTCTGTTGTCACTTTCGTCTTTACTGTCTGTTGTCACATTATTCTTTACTGTCTGTTGTTACCTTCTTCTTTACTGTCTGTTGTCACCTTCATTTACTGTCTCTTGTCACTGTCTTCTTTTACTGTCTGTTGTCACCTTCTTCTTTACTGTCTGTTGTCACCTTCTTCTTTACTGTCTGTTGTCACCTTCTTCATTACTGTCTGTTGTCACCTTCTTCTTTACTGTCAGTTGTCACATTTGTTTACTGTCTGTTGTCACCGTCCTCTTTTACTTTCTGTTGTCACCTTCTTCTTTTACTGTCTGTTGTCACCTTCTTCTTTACTGCCTTTTTTCACCTTCTTCTTTTACTGTCTGTTGTCGCCTTCTTCTTTATTGTCTGTTGTCACTTTCTTCTTTTACTGTCTGTTTTCACCTTCTTCTTTACTGTCTGTTGTTACCTTCTTCTTTTCTGTCTGTTGTCACCTCCTTTTACTGTATGTTGTCACCGTCTTCTTTTACTGGCTGTTGTCACCTTCTTCATTTACTGTCTGTTGTCACCTTCTTCTTTTACTGTCTGTTGTCACCGTCTTATACTGTCTGTTGTCACCTTCTTCTTTACTGTCTGTTGTCGTTGTCACCTTCTTCTTTACTGTCTGTTCTCGCCTTCATCTATTACTGTCTGTTGTCACCTTCATTTACTGTCTGTTGTCACCGTCTTCTTTTACTGTATGTTGTCACCTTCTTCTTTTACTGTCTGTTGTCACCTTCTTTTATTACTGTATGTTGTCACATTCGTCTTTACTGTCTGTTGTCACCTTCTTCTTTACTGTCTGTGTCACCTTCTTCATTCCTGTCTGTTTGCACCTTCTCTTTACTGTCTGTTGTCGTTGTCACCTTCTTCTTTACTGTCTGTTGTTACCTTCTTCTTTTACTGTCTGTTGTCACCTTCTTCTTTACTGTCTGTTGTCACCATCGTCTTTCACTGTCTGTTGTCAGTTTCTTATTTTACTGTCTGTTGTCACCTTCTTTTACTGTCTGTTGTCAACTTCTACATTACTGTCTGCTGACACCTTCTTCTTTACTGTCAGGTGTCACTTTCTTATATTTACTGTCTGTTGTCACCTTCTTCTTTTACTGTCAATTATCACCTTCTTTTACTGTCTGTTGTCACCATCTTCTTTACTGTCTGTTGTCACCTTCTTCATTACTGTCTGTTGTCACCTTCTTCTTTACTGTCAGTTGTCACCTTTTTTTACTGTCTGTTGTCACCGTCCTCTTTTACTGTCTGTTGTCACCTTCTTCTTTACTGTCTTTTGTCACCTTCTTCTTTTACTGTCTGTTGTCACCTTCTTCTTTTACTGTCTGTTGTCGCCTTCTTCTTTATTGTCTGTTGTCACTTTCTTCTGTCTGTGTGTGTGTGTGTGTGTGTGTGTGTGTGTGTGTGTGTGTGTGTGTGTGTGTGTGTGTGTGTGTGTGTGTGTGTGTGTGTGTGTGTGTGTGTGTGTGTGTGTGTGTGTGTGTGTGTGTGCGTGCGTGTGTGTTTTCACCATCTTATACTGTCTTTTGTCACCTTCTTCTCTTACTGTTTTTTGTCACCTTCTTATTTACTGTCTGTTGTCACCTTCTTTTACTGTCTGTTGTCACATTATTCTTTACTGTCTGTTGTTACCGTCTTCTTTACTGTCTGTTGTCAACTTCATTTACTGTCTGTTGTCACCTTCTTCTTTACTGTCTGTTGTCACCTTCTTTACTGTCTGTTGTCACCTTCTTCTTTTACTGTCTGTTGTCACATTATTCTTTACTGTCTGTTGTCACCTTCTTTACTGTCTGTTGTCACCTTCTTTTACTGTTTGTTGTCAACTTCTACATTACTGTCTGCTGACACCTTCTTCTTTACTGTCTGTTGTCACCATCGTCTTTCACTGTCTGTTGTCAGTTTCTTATTTTACTGTCTGTTGTCACCTTCTTTTACTGTCTGTTGTCACCATCGTCTTTTACTGTATGTTGTCACCTTCTTCTTTTACTGTCTGTTGTCACCTTCTTCTATTACTGTCTGTTGTCACATTCTTCTTTACTGTCTGTTGTCACCTTCTTCTTTACTGTCTGTTGTTACCTTCCTCTTTTACTGTCTGTTGTCACATTCTTCTTTACTGTATGTTGTCACCATCTTCTTTCACTGTCTGTTGTCACCTTCTTCTTTACTGTCTGTTGTCACCATCTTCTTTCACTGTCTGTTGTCACCTTCTTCTCTTACTGTCTGTTGTCACCTTCTTTTACTGTCTGTTGTCAACTTCTTCATTACTGTCTGCTGTCACCTTCTTCTTTACTTTCGGTGTCACCTTCTTCTTTTACTGTCTGTTGTCACCTTCTTCTTTTACTGTCAATTGTCACCTTCTTCTTTATTTTCGGATGTCACCGTCTTCTTTTACTGTATGTTGTCACCTTCTTCTTTTACTGTATGTTGTCACCTTCTTCTATTACTGTCTGTTGTCACATTCTTCTTTACTGTCTGTTTTCACCTTCTTCTTTACTGTCAGTTGTTACCTTCTTCATTTACTGTCTGTTGTCACCGTCTTCTTTTACTGTCTGTTGTCACCTTCTTCTTTACTGTCTGTTGTCACCTTCTTTACTGTCTTTTGTCACCTTCTTCATTACTGTCTGTTGTCACCTTCTTCTTTACTGTCTGTTGTCACATTCTTCTTTACTGTCTTTTGACACCATCTTCTATTACTGTCTGTTGTCACCTTCTTCGTTACTATCGGTTGTCACCTTCTTCTTTTACTGTCTGTTGTCACCTTCTTTTACTGTCTGTTGTCACATTCTTATTTTACTGTCTGCTGTCACCTTCTTCTTTACTGTCTTTTGTCACCTTCTTCTTTTACTGTATGTTGTCACCTTCTTCTTTACTGTATGTTGTCACCTTCTTCTTTTACTGTATGTTGTCACCTTCTTCTATTACTGTCTGTTGTCACATTCTTCTTTACTGTCTGTTTTCACCTTCTTCTTTACTGTCAGTTGTTACCTTCTTCATTTACTGTCTGTTGTCACCGTCTTCTTTTACTGTCTGTTGTCACCTTCTTCTTTACTGTCTGTTGTCACCTTCTTTACTGTCTTTTGTCACCTTCTTCTTTACTGTCTGTTGTCACATTCTTCTTTACTGTCTTTTGACACCATCTTCTATTACTGTCTGTTGTCACCTTCTTCGTTACTATCGGTTGTCACCTTCTTCTTTACTGTCTGTTGTCACCTTCTTCTTTACTGTCTGTTGCCACCATCTTCTTTACTGTCTGTTGACACCTTCTTCTATAACTGTCTGTTGTCACCTTCTTTTACTGTCTGTCTTCACCTTCCTCTTTACTGTCTGTTGTCACCTTCTTATACTGTCTGTTGTCACCTTCTTCTTTACTGTCTTTTGTCACCTTCTTCTTTTACTGTCTGTTGTCGCCTTCTTCTTTATTGTCTGTTGTCACTTTCTTCTGTCTGTGTGTGTGTGTGTGTGTGTGTGTGTGTGTATGTGTGTGTGTGTGTGTGTGTGTGTTGTCACCATCTTATACTGTCTGTTGTCACCTTCTTCTCTTACTGTCTGTTGTCACCTTCTTCTTTACTGTCTGTTGTCACCTTCTTCTTTTACTGTCTGTTGTCACATTATTCTTTACTGTCTGTTGTTACCTTCTTCTTTACTGTCTGTTGTCACCTTCATTTACTGTCTGTTGTCACTGTCTTCTTTTACTGTCTGTTGTCACCTTCTTCTTTACTGTCTGTTGTCACATTCTTCTTTACTGTCTGTTGTCACCTTCTTCTTTACTGTCTGTTGTTACCTTCCTCTTTTACTGTCTGTTGTCACATTCTTCTTTACTGTATGTTGTCACCATCTTCTTTCACTGTCTGTTGTCACCTTCTTCTTTACTGTCTGTTGTCACCATCTTCTTTCACTGTCTGTTGTCACCTTCTTCTCTTACTGTCTGTTGTCACCTTCTTTTACTGTCTGTTGTCAACTTCTTCATTACTGTCTGCTGTCACCTTCTTCTTTACTTTCGGTGTCACCTTCTTCTTTTACTGTCTGTTGTCACCTTCTTCTTTTACTGTCAATTGTCACCTTCTTCTTTATTTTCGGATGTCACCGTCTTCTTTTACTGTATGTTGTCACCTTCTTCTTTTACTGTATGTTGTCACCTTCTTCTATTACTGTCTGTTGTCACATTCTTCTTTACTGTCTGTTTTCACCTTCTTCTTTACTGTCTTTTGTCACCTTCTTCATTACTGTCTGTTGTCACCTTCTTCTTTACTGTCTGTTGTCACATTCTTCTTTACTGTCTTTTGACACCATCTTCTATTACTGTCTGTTGTCACCTTCTTCGTTACTATCGGTTGTCACCTTCTTCTTTTACTGTCTGTTGTCACCTTCTTTTACTGTCTGTTGTCACATTCTTATTTTACTGTCTGCTGTCACCTTCTTCTTTACTGTCTTTTGTCACCTTCTTCTTTTACTGTATGTTGTCACCTTCTTCTTTACTGTATGTTGTCACCTTCTTCTTTTACTGTATGTTGTCACCTTCTTCTATTACTGTCTGTTGTCACATTCTTCTTTACTGTCTGTTTTCACCTTCTTCTTTACTGTCAGTTGTTACCTTCTTCATTTACTGTCTGTTGTCACCGTCTTCTTTTACTGTCTGTTGTCACCTTCTTCTTTACTGTCTGTTGTCACCTTCTTTACTGTCTTTTGTCACCTTCTTCTTTACTGTCTGTTGTCACATTCTTCTTTACTGTCTTTTGACACCATCTTCTATTACTGTCTGTTGTCACCTTCTTCGTTACTATCGGTTGTCACCTTCTTCTTTTACTGTCTGTTGTCACCTTCTTCTTTACTGTCTGTTGCCACCATCTTCTTTACTGTCTGTTGACACCTTCTTCTATAACTGTCTGTTGTCACCTTCTTTTACTGTCTGTCTTCACCTTCCTCTTTACTGTCTGTTGTCACCTTCTTATACTGTCTGTTGTCACCTTCTTCTTTACTGTCTTTTGTCACCTTCTTCTTTTACTGTCTGTTGTCACCTTCTTCTTTTACTGTCTGTTGTCGCCTTCTTCTTTATTGTCTGTTGTCACTTTCTTCTGTCTGTGTGTGTGTGTGTGTGTGTGTGTGTGTATGTGTGTGTGTGTGTGTGTGTTGTCACCATCTTATACTGTCTGTTGTCACCTTCTTCTCTTACTGTCTGTTGTCACCTTCTTCTTTACTGTCTGTTGTCACCTTCTTCTTTTACTGTCTGTTGTCACATTATTCTTTACTGTCTGTTGTTACCTTCTTCTTTACTGTCTGTTGTCACCTTCATTTACTGTCTGTTGTCACTGTCTTCTTTTACTGTCTGTTGTCACCTTCTTCTTTACTGTTTGTTGTCACCTTCTTCTTTACTGTCTGTTGATCACCTTCTTCATTACTGTCTGTTGTCACCTTCTTCTTTACTATCGGTTGTCACCTTCTTCAGAGACAGTTGGCGCCGACAGAGATGGCAGCCTCGCTTCACGTTCTCAGGAAACCATGCAGTATTTAGTTTTTTTATGTATTATTTCTTACATTGTTACCCCGGGAAATATTAAGTTTTATTACATACAACCAGGAGGAACTATTGGATATAAGAGCAACGTCAACTTACCAACATTACGACCAGAATACGACTTTCCCAAAGAGGATTCTCAGTTTGTTACCCCAGCCAGGACAATAGAATGGATAGCACCGGCGACACAAAGCGGCGGCGCCGGAGAAGAGGGAAGCGGGCGGTCTTTTGGTCAGAAAGCTAAATCGGCCCGGGCGCATCGTGCACCTCTCCCGAGTATTTTAATCGCCAATGTACAGTCTCTTGACAACAAAGTAGACGAAATCAGATCAAGGGTTGCCTTTCAGAGAGACATCCGAGACTGCAACGTTCTTTGCTTCACGGAAACATGGCTCACTCAGGACACGTTATCTGAGTCGGTACAGCCACCTGGTTTCTCCACGCATCGCGCCGACAGAAACAAACTTCTATCTGGTAAGAAGAAGGGTGGGGTGTGTGTCTTATGATTAACGGAGGCGTGGTGTGATCATAACAACATACAGGAACTCAAGTCCTTTTGTTCACCTGACATAGAATTCATTACAATCAAATGCAGACCGCATTATCTACCAAGAGAATTCTCCTCGATTATAATCACAGCCGTGTACATCCCCTCAAGCTGATACATCGACGGCACTGAAAGAAATTCATCGGACTCTATGTAAACTGGAAACCACATATCCTGAGGCTGCATTTATTGTGGCTGGGGATTTTAATAAGGCTAATTTAAGAACAAGGCTCCCGAAATGTTACCAGCATATCGAATGTGCCACCGGGCTGGTAAAATCCTGGACCACTGTTATTCCAACTTCCGTGATGCATACAAGGCTATTCTCCGCCCTCCTTTCGGCAAGTCTGACCATGACTCCATTTTGTTGCTCCCAGCCTACAAACAGAAACTAAAACAGGAAACGCCCGTTCTCAGGTCTGTTCAACGCTGGTCCGACCAATCTGATTCCATGCTGCAAGATTGCTTGAGCACGTGGACTGGGATATGTTCGAATAGCATCTGACAACAACATTGATGTATACGCTGATTCGGTGAGCGAGTTTATTAGCAAGTGCATTGGTGATGTTGTACCCATAGCAAATATTAAAACCTTCCCCAACCAGAAACCATGGATTGATGGCAGCATTTGCGCAAAACTGAAAGCGCGAACCACTGCTTTTAACCAGGGTAAGGCTACCGGAAACATGACTGAATACAAACAGTGCAGCTATTCCCTCCGCAAGGCAATCAAACAAGCTAAGCGTCAATATAGAGACAAAGTAGAGTCACAATTCAACGGCTCAGACACAAGAGGAATGTGGTAGGGTCTACAGTCAATCACGGACTACAAAAAGAAAACCAGCCCCGTCGCGGACCATGACGTCCTGCTCCCAGACAAACTAAACAACTTCTTTGCTCGCTTTGAGGACAATACAGTGCCACCGACACGGCCCGCTACCAAAACCTGCGGGCTCACCTTCACCGCAGCCAATGTGAGAAAACATTTAAATGTGTTAACCCTCGCAAGGCTGCCGGCCCAGATGGCATCCTGGCCGTGTCCTCAGAGCATGCGCATGACCAGCTGGCTGGTGTGTTCTACGGACATATTCAATCAGTCCCTATCCCAGTCTGCTGTTCCCACATGCTTCAAGAGGGCCACCATTGTTCCTGTTCCCAAGAAAGCTAAGGTGACTGAGCTAAATGACTATCGCCCGTAGCACTCACTTCCGTCATCATGAAGTGCTTTGAGAGATTAGTCAAGGATCATATCACCTCCATCCTGCCAGACACCCTGGACCCACTCCAATTTGCTTACCGTCCCAATAGGTCCACAGGCGACGCAATCGCAATCACACTGCATACTGCCCTAACCCATCTGGACAAGAGGAATACTTATGTAAGAATGCTGTTCATCGACTACAGCTCAGCATTTAACACCATAGTTCCCTCCAAGCTCGTCATTAAGCTCGAGACCCTGGGTCTCGACCCAGCCCTGTGCAACTGGGTCCTGGACTTCCTGACGGGCCGGTCCCAGGTGGGGAGGGTAGGAAACAACATCTCCACCCCGCTGATCCTCAACACTGGGGCCCCACAAGGGTGCGTTCTCAGCCCTCTCCTGTACTCCCTGTTTACCCATGACTGCGTGGCCAAGCACGCATCCAACTCAATCATCAAGTTTGCTGACGATGCTACAGTGGTAGGCTTGATTACCAACAACGACGAGACGGCCTACAGAGAGGAGGTGAGGGCCCTCGGAGTGTGGTGTCAGGAAAATAACCTCTCACTCAATGTCAGCAAAACAAAGGAGATGATCGTGGACTTCAGGAAACAGGAGAGGAGCACCCCCTATCCACATCGAGGGGACAGTAGTGGAGAAGGTGGAAAGTTTTAAGTTCCTCGGCGTACACATCACGGACAAACTGAATTGGTCCACCCACACAGACAGCGTGGTGAAGAAGGCGCAACAGCGCCTCTTCAACCTCAGGAGGCTGAAGAAATTCGGCTTGTCACCAAAATCACTCACAAACTTCTACAGATGCACAATCGAGAGCATCCTGTCGGGCTGTATCACCGCCTGGTATGGCAACCGCTCCGCCCACAACCGTAAGGCTCTCCAGAGGGTAGTGAGGACTGCACAGCGCATCACCGGGAGTAAACTACCTGCCCTCCAGGACACCTACACCACCCGATGTCACAGAAAGGCCAAAAAGATCATCAAGGACAACAACCACCCGAGCCACTGCCTGTTCACCCCGCTATCATCCAGAAGGCGAGGTCAGTACAGGTGCATCAAAGCTGGGACCGAGAGACTAAAAACAGCTTCTACCTCAAGGCCATCAGACTGTTAAACAGCCATCACTAACATTGAGTGGCTGCTGCCAACATACTGACTTAAATCTCTAGCCACTTTAAACATAGGAATTGGATGTAACAAATGTATCACTAGCCACTTTAAACAATTTGTATATAATGTTTACGTATCCGACATACTCATATCAAATGTATACACTGTACTCTAAACCATCTACTGTATCTTGCCTATGCCGTTCGGCCATCGACCCAAATCTCTAGCCACTTTAATAATTATAATTGGATGAAATAAGGTATCACTAGCCACTTTAAACAATGCCATTTATATAATGTTTACATATCCTACATTACTCATCTCATATATATGTGTATATACTGTACTCCATACCATCTACTGCATCTTGCCTATGCCGGTCAGCCATCGCTCATCCATATATTTATATGTACATACTCGTATTCATTCCTTTACTCTTGTGTGTATAAGGTAGTTGTTGTGAATTTGTTAGATTACTTGTTAGATACTACTGCATGGTTGGAACTAGAAGCACAAGCATTTCGCTACACTCGCATTAACATCTGCTAACCATGTGTATGTGACAAATAAAATTTGATTTGATTTACTGTCTGTCGTCGCCGTCTACTACTGTCTGTTGTTTCCTTCTTCTTTACTGTCTGTTGTCTCCTTCTTCTTTACTGTCTGTTGTCACCTTCTTCTTTTACTGCCTGTTGTCACCTTCTTTTACTGTCTGTTGTCACCGTCTTCTTTTACTGTCTGTTGTCACCTTCTTCTTTACTGTCAATTGACACCATCTTCTATTACTGTCTGTTGTCTCCTTCTTCGCTCCTGTCTGTTTGCACCTTCTCTTTACTGTCTGTTGTCGTTGTCACCTTCTTCTTTACTGTCTGTTGTCACCTTCATCTTTCACTGTCTGTTGTCACCTTCTTTTACTGTCTGTTGTCACTGTCTTCTTTTACTGTCTGTTGTCACCTTCTTCTTTACTGTCTGTTGACACCATCTTCTATTACTGTCTGTTGTCACCTTCTTCTATTACTGTCTGTTGTCACCTTCTTCTTTACTATCGGTTGTCACCTTCTTCTTTACTGTCTGTTGTTACCTTCTTCTTTACTGTCTGTTGTCACCTTCATCTTTCACTGTCTGTTGTCACCTTCTTTTACTGTCTGTTGTCACTGTCTTCTTTTACTGTCTGTTGACACCCTCTTCCATTACTGTCTGTTGTCACCTTCTTCGTTACTATCGGTTGTCACCTTCTTCTTTTACTGTCTGTTGTCACCTTCTTCTTTACTGTCTGTTGCCACCGTCTTCTTTACTGTCTGTTGTCACGTTCATCTTTCACTGTCTGTTGTCACCTTCTTTACTGTTGGTTGCCACCTTCTTTACTATCGGTTGTCACCTTCTTCTTTACTGTCTGTTGTCACCTACTTCTTTTACTGTTTGTTGCCACCTCTTCTTTAACTGTCTGTTGTCATCTTCTTCTTTTACTATCTTGTGTGTGTGTGTGTGTGTGTGTGTGTGTGTGTGTGTGTGTGTGTGTGTGTGTACATTCAGGCCTACATGTGTGTATAGATAAAGCCCTTAGCCCCTACACACTGTGGGTCCTGTGGGTCTGACTTTCTCTCTCTCTTTCATTTTTTTCTCTCTCTCTCTTTTTTTTCTGTCTGTCTGTCCCCCTCTCTCTCCCTACCTCTCTCTCTCTCCCCTCTCTATCTCTTTCTCCTTCTCAATCTCTCTCAGAGAAAGAGAACAGCTACAGAAAGCCAACAGCAGAGATCATTAAAAGAGCTGATATAATTGCCTGTGAATTCATAAACTGTACTCTATAGTCCACACTATTCGCAACCCCCTCCCCAAGGGTGAATACAGCAGCAGCCAAAATTAAAGGCTATTCTCTATTTAATGCATGACTTTTGACCACAGCCCTATGGTTCTCCCTGTCGGCCATGGTCAATAAATAGGACGCAGACTATCTATCTATCTATTGGCAGGAGCTACAATGCCAATCCAATTTAGATGGGGCTTGCTGGATTCTTTAGTGTCCTAATGCATTTCAGATACCCTTCGTTTGATCTCAGCCCTCAGAACATCAATGGCATTAAGGTTATAGTAAAGTGTTGGGAGTAATGTATTGTTATTGGTTACCATTGTGATGTAGTGATGTCCATTGGGGTCATCTTTAGGTTGACCTGTGACCTTTGTTTGCAGCGGGGTCATAGTCAGGCTTTGTGTAACTAGGGGCGACAAGGATACATGTACAGGTACTGTATACGTTCCCCACACGGCTCAGGTTAGGGTGAGTATTTGTGATTGGCTATGGAAACTGTACAGGTATCCCTCCATTGTGGATATGTATGTAGTGGACACCTCTACATGACTTGTCTGCCCATCAGGAAGACATTAGGAAGTGTGAAACTGTGTCAGGCATTTCTCCATTGAAGCTCTTGGTGGTTGTGGATTAGATACTGTAGATTCCTCTGGCAGAGAGATGGATGGGGGTCTGAGGTGGCCTGGACACTGAGGGACAGTGGCAGTTCATCCATTGACTGGCTGGGCAAGTCGACAGGTGGAGAAATGGACCTCGCTTGGATTTGATTGAATGGTGTTCACCGGCCTGATTCACTACAGGGGACAGTGGCTCACACACGGCCCATGTGGCGGTCCCGAATTTGTCTGAACCGTCTCAGTGCTTCCTCCCAATGGGGCGCTTCCCCTTTAATTCCCTGTTAAATAGCCAGCATCAGCTACACAAAGGGGGGGTGACAGTAGTGCGAATGAGAAAGTGTTCAACCCTCAGTCTTTTAATCAATGAAGTCTACAGCCAAAACAATGAGCTTTCTCTGTCTCTTCCCCAATAGTCAAATTTGAGGTTTGGCAGCAGGGACATTGATCCTACCAAGTTTGCTTTTGGCAACTGTGGGAATTGTTTTTGCTAAGCTATATCAACATTACTCGACATGGCATTCTGTCTTTGTTGTTTTCCAACTTCATCCTGACATTTGCCGACACTAGCAGAGAACAGTCATTTCCAATGGAGACATGAGTAGACTCTCAGCGTTGCGACTTTACGACAGCCCATCTGTTGTTCCCGCTGTGGCAGATGGGGATCTGGGAAACTCACTCCTCAGCCTGAAGTGGCTCCACTTGCGCTGCAGAATAGCTAGCTTTTCAGAGGTGTGACTGGGTAAAACACTTCAGGCGGGCGGTCACGTGTGTTTGCAAGGCAGAGGTCCTAGGTTGAAGCCAGGTATGAATCAGGTGGAAACGGCACTCGCTTAGCAAGCAGTGTGACGTGACGTCCTTTACAATGGAAAACTGAGACATTGCCTAACAACTACCATCTTGCATGCAGTTTGAAGGATACACCCACAAGGGGAGAACTGGGCGACTCCACATCCCTCTCAGAACCAGCAGGTCCAAATGGGAATGCATTAACCATCATTACCACTCTCCCATATCACTAATCCATCCACCGTCCGCAGGGGTCACACAGCCTGACCGCGCACCTACCAAATAATTCCCAACCACAACAACTCTGCACATACAGCTTCCATTCATCTGATTGTGGTAACTAACGGATACAGAACCTGTTTGAGCCGCACCTAGAATTCAAAAAGCACAGTATGAAAACCAACAGTCCACTATTCCAGAAAGTGGCTGTGTTGACGTGGTTTGGACTCTGTGGAGCCCTTAACCAGACAGAACAACTTCTGTTTCCTGGTCCAAACAGGATGTATTAACTGTCATTACCCCTTTCATTAGCCCTGTTTATACCTGGTTCTCACATGCAGCCTTTGTCCTGATCCTGTCCACATTCTGATTGCGCCCACATTTTTTTACGATTAAAAGACGTATTGTGATCTGATTGTGAGTAAGACAAGATCAGGTCAAGATCAGGGAAAGATAAGGACGAAGGACGCATGTTAATGACAGGTATAAACAGGGCTTCTCCCATATCACTAATCCAGCCACTAATATCTATGAATAGATTCCGAAGCTCCCCACATTATTAATTTCTAGGCATTATCAGTATCATTACCTCTCAAATGGCACCCGGTTCCCTACGAGCCATAGGGCTCTGGTTAAAAGTAGTGCACTATATAGGGAATAGGGTGCCATTTGGGACACAACCTGTTTCATTTTCATGGCAATTTCCCCAACTGTTCATTTTCTCCCTCTCCTCCTACTGCTTCCACCCAATGCATGGAGGAGGCTGTGAGGAGGGTGAACTTGGAGGCTCAACTTGGAGCATAGAGACTAAGCTTTGCTTTTCTGGCCATAAGGAAAACAGAAAACATGGTGAAACCGTGTTGGAAATACCTCGGATTGCAGCTCCACTTTGAACATAGGGAATTGGCTAGTCTGTCCATGCCGAAAACTCAAGGAGAGAGAAGCTGTGTGGAGGCTCCTCCATTACGAATCCAGGCTGAAGACAAGAACATGTCTAGTTGCTTTGTGTGTTCATAAAATATACTAGAGAGGACAGTTGAAACTGTGTGGCAATTCCTCCATTACGGCTTCACTGTGAGAGATTGTCCGTCTTGCTAACAACATGCCTTATCTATCTTCACATACTGTAAGAGACAGAGGAGGGTCAAAGAAAACTGAAAATGCGATTTTGCAATTATGGCTCCACATTAGGGCTTGGACTGCTTTTCTACCCATAGGGAAGACAGGGAGTGAGATGAAACTGTTAGGCCATTGCGGCTCCTTTCAGGAGATGGGGCTGTTGGCTTGTCTCATACTGTTGGGGATGGATTGCGGCAGGCTAGTGCTAATCTCTGTCAGACTCTCAGCAGTTTAGCAGATGGAAATAAGTATGGCCAAGAGCAGGTAGACAAGGTCCAGAGGTAAACATTAAGACATAAGCACACAGTTCACACACACAGTCACATACAGTACAAACACACATTTCAGCATACTATCACAAACTCTTAAAAACACATTAGCTACGTTTAGACAGGGAGCTCAAATCTGATATTTTTTCACTAATTGGTCTTTTGACCAATCAAATCAGCTCTGAAAAATATCTAATGTGAAAAGATCTGATGTGATTGGTCAAAATACCAATTAGTGGAAAAAGATCAGAATTAGGCTGCCTGTGTAAACGCAGCCATTACGACACATCTCTCCCACACACACATTTCAGCATAAGGTCAAAAACTCTTAAAACAACATTAAGACACATCTCTCTCAGACATCTCACACACACGAACGACGCCCCGGCAACCACCACATTCTTACATACATCTTAGCTACATCAACTTCAGGTGGAGCCCAGCTATCAATAATCTCTCCCCAGTGTTCCGTACCACTGTCATCATCCAATTACAGAAGCTGAGAACCAAGAATCAACCAATCAGCAGAGGCCAGGGGACTGTCCAAATATTGTTCTGTTCTGGCTGATGGAAAAGAACCACAGGAAAAAAAACTTGTTTTGAGTGAAAAGCAGAGGAAGATTTTCAACATTGTGAAAAAAAACTTGGAGTGGTGAAGAGACTGTGAACGTGCCACTGAGGAACTGAGTAGCCTTCTAACCCATGCAGATGAACTGACACCCCCCACCGACCAATCAATGTTAGATGAATAGATAACTGATCAACTACATCATCTCCCCTTATAGTAGACAGTGATGGATACTAGGTCAGCTCTCATCCTTCTGTTTTCTGGCTGGTTGGACTGGAGGGAGGGGTGGAGGGGTAGAAGGATGACAAGATGGAAGGATGGAGGTAAGGGAGGCAGAGGACAGGTAGAGGGAGGGGTGAAGGATTTTCGGTTAGCTCGGTCTTACTGGCAGTCCAGTGAAGGCGCAGGTCAGCCGGCAAGGCTGCAGAGATCGACTGGACCATGACATTGTGTGTGTGTGTGTGTGTGTGTGTGTGTGTGTGTGTGTGTGTGTGTGTGTGTGTGTGTGTGTGTGTGTGTGTGTGTGTGTGTGTGTGTGTGTGTGTGTGTGTGTGTGTGTGTGTGTCCATGGGATGGAGTGTACCATGACATTGGCTACAGTGGACGGCCAGATTGGAAGCAAATGGGTGTAGAGAAGTGTTCTAATGAGTAAAAGTGGCTAACTTTTACTGACAGGCTGGAGGGAACAATATAGAGGGGGAAGAAGAAAGAGGAGAGAGGGTCTAAAGAGAGAAAGAAGAGAGGGTCGAAAGAGAGAAAGAAGAGAGGGTTGAAAGAGAGAGAAAGAGAGAGGGTCTAAAGAGAGAGAGAAAGAGAGAGGGTCTAAAGAGAGAGAAAGAGAGAAGGTCTAAAGAGAGAAAGAATAGAGGGTTGAAAGACAGAGAAAGAGAGAGGGTCTAAAGAGAGAAAGGAGAGAGGGTCGAAATAGAGAGAAAGAGAGAGGGTCTAAAGAGAGAGAAAGAGAGAGGGTCTAAAAAGAGAGAGAAAGAGAGAGGGTCTAAAGAGAGAGAAAGAGAGAAGGTCTAAAGAGAGAAAGAAGAGAGGGTTGAAAGAGAGAGAAAGAGAGAGGGTCTAAAGAGAGAAAGGAGAGAGGGTCGAAATAGAGCGAAAGAGAGAGGGTCTAAAGAGAGAAAGAAGAGATGGCCTAAAGAGAGAGAAAGAGAGAGGGTCTAAAGAGAGAAAGAAGAGAGGGTCGAAAGAGAGAGAAAGAGAGAGAAAGAGAGAGAAAGAGAGAGGGTCTAAAGAGAGAAAGAGAGAGGGTCGAAAGAGAGAGAAAGAAGAGAGGGTCTAAAGAGAGAAAGAAGAGAGGGTCTAAAGAGAGAGAAAGAGAGAGGGTCTAAAGAGAGAGAAAGAGAGAGGGTGTAAAGAGAGAGAAAGGAGAGAGGGTCTAAAGAGAGAGAAAGAGAGAGGGTCTAAAGAGAGAGAAAAAGAGAGAGGGTCGAAAGAGAGAAAGAAGAGAGGGTCTAAAGAGAGAGAAAGAGAGAGGGTCTAAAGAGAGAGAAAGAGAGAGGGTCTAATAAGAGAAAGAGAGAGGGTAGAAAGAGAGAGAAAGAGAGAGGGTCTAAAGAGAGAGAAAGAGAGAGGGTCTAAAGAGAGAGGGTGTAAAGAGAGAAAGGAGAGAGGGTCTAAAGAGAGAGAAAGGAGAGAGGGTCTAAAGAGAGAGAAAGAGAGATGGTCTAAAGAGAGAGAAAGAGAGAGGGTCTAAAGAGAGAGAAAGAGAGAGGGTGTAAAGAGAGAGAAAGGAGAGAGGGTCTAAAGAGAGAGAAAGAGAGAGGGTGTAAAGAGAGAGAAAGAAGAGAGGGTCGAAAGAGAGAGAAAGAGAGAGGGTCTAAAGAGAGAGAAAGAGAGAGGGTGTAAAGAGAGAGAAAGGAGAGAGGGTCTAAAGAGAGAGAAAGAGAGAGGGTCAAAAAGAGAGAGAAAGAGAGAGGGTCTAAAGAGAGAGAAAAAGAGAGGGTCGAAAGAGAGAGAAAGAGAGAGGGTCGAAAGAGAGAAAGAGAGAGGGTAGAAAGAGAGAGAAAGAGAGAGGGTCTAAAGAGAGAGAAAGAGAGAGGGTCTAAAGAGAGAGGGTCTAAAGAGAGAAAGGAGAGAGGGTCTAAAGAGAGAGAAAGGAGAGAGGGTCTAAAGAGAGAGAAAGAGAGAGGGTCTAAAGAGAGAGAAAGAGAGAGGGTCTAAAGAGAGAAAGAAGAGAGGGTCGAAAGAGAGAGAAAAAGAGAGAAAGGGAGAGAGAGAGGGTATAAAGAGAGAGAAAGAGAGAGGGTCTAAAGAGAGAGAAAGAGAGAGGGTCTAAAGAGAGAAAGAAGAGAGGGTCGAAAGAGAGAGAAAGAGAGAGGGTCTAAAGAGAGAAAGAGAGAGGGTCTAAAGAGAGAGAAAGAGAGAGGGTCGAAAGAGAGAAAGAGAGAGGGTCTAAAGAGAGAGAAAGAGAGAAGGTCTAAAGAGAGAAAGAAGAGAGGGTTGAAAGAGAGAGAAAGAGAGAGGGTCTAAAGAGAGAAAGGAGAGAGGGTCGAAATAGAGAGAAAGAGAGAGGGTCTAAAGAGAAAGAAAGAGAGAGGGTCTAAAAAGAGAGAGAAAGAGATAGAGTCTAAAGAGAGAAAGAAGAGATGGCCTAAAGAGAGAGAAAGAGAGAGGGTCTAAAGAGAGAAAGAAGAGAGGGTCGAAAGAGAGAGAAAGAGAGAGAAAGAGAGAGAAAGAGAGAGGGTCTAAAGAGAGAAAGAGAGAGGGTCGAAAGAGAGAGAAAGAGAGAGGGTCTAAAGAGAGAAAGGAGAGAGGGTCGAAAGAGAGAGAAAGAAGAGAGGGTCTAAAGAGAGAAAGAAGAGAGGGTCAAAAGAGAGAGAAAGAGAGAGGGTCTAAAGAGAGAGAAAGAGAGAGGGTCTAAAGAGAGAAAGAGAGAGGGTCGAAAGAGAGAAAGAAGAGAGGGTCTAAAGAGAGAGAAAGAAAGAGGGTCTAAAGAGAGAAAGAGAGAGGGTCAAAAAGAGAGAGAAAGAGAGAGAAAGAGAGAGAAAGAGAGAGAAAGAGAGAGGGTCTAAAGAAAGAAAGAGAGAGGGTCGAAAGAGAGAGAAAGAGAGAGGGTCTAAAGAGAGAAAGGAGAGAGGGTCGAAAGAGAGAGAAAGAAGAGAGGGTCTAAAGAGAGAAAGAAGAGAGGGTCAAAAGAGAGAGAAAGAGAGAGGGTCGAAAGAGAGAAAGAGAGAGGGTAGAAAGAGAGAGAAAGAGAGAGGGTCTAAAGAGAGAGAAAGAGAGAGGGTCTAAAGAGAGAGAAAAAGAGAGGGTCGAAAGAGAGAGAAAGAGAGAGGGTCGAAAGAGAGAAAGAGAGAGGGTAGAAAGAGAGAGAAAGAGAGAGGGTCTAAAGAGAGAGAAAGAGAGAGGGTCTAAAGAGAGAGGGTCTAAAAGAGAGAAAGGAGAGAGGGTCTAAAGAGAGAGAAAGGAGAGAGGGTCTAAAGAGAGAGAGAAAGAGAGGGTCTAAAGAGAGAGAAAGAGAGAGGGTCTAAAGAGAGAAAGAAGAGAGGGTCGAAAGAGAGAGAAAGAGAGAAAGAGAGAGAGAGGGTATAAAGAGAGAAAGAGAAAGAGGGTCTAAAAGAGAGAGAGAAAGAGAGGGTCTAAAGAGAGAAAGAGAGAGAGGGTCTAAAGAGAGAAAGAAGAGAGGGTCGAAAGAGAGAGAAAGAGAGGGTCTAAAGAGAGAAAGAGAGAGGGTCTAAAGAGAGAAAGAGAGAGGGTCTAAAGAGAGAGAAAGAGAGAAGGTCTAAAGAGAGAAAGAAGAGAGGGTCGAAAGAGAGAAAGAAGAGAGGGTTGAAAGAGAGAGAAAGAGAGAGGGTCTAAAGAGAGAAAGGAGAGAGGGTCGAAATAGAGAGAAAGAGAGAGGGTCTAAAGAGAGAGAAAGAGAGAGGGTCTAAAAAGAGAGAGAAAGAGATAGAGTCTAAAGAGAGAAAGAAGAGATGGCCTAAAGAGAGAGAAAGAGAGAGGGTCTAAAGAGAGAAAGAAGAGAGGGTCGAAAGAGAGAGAAAGAGAGAGAAAGAGAGAGGGTCTAAAGAGAGAAAGAGAGAGGGTCGAAAGAGAGAGAAAGAGAGAGGGTCTAAAGAGAGAAAGGAGAGAGGGTCGAAAGAGAGAGAAAGAAGAGAGGGTCTAAAGAGAGAAAGAAGAGAGGGTCAAAAGAGAGAGAAAGAGAGAGGGTCTAAAGAGAGAGAAAGAGAGAGGGTCTAAAGAGAGAAAGAGAGAGGGTCGAAAGAGAGAAAGAAGAGAGGGTCTAAAGAGAGAGAAAGAAAGAGGGTCTAAAGAGAGAAAGAGAGAGGGTCAAAGAGAGAGAAAGAGAGAGAAAGAGAGAGAAAGAGAGAGAAAGAGAGAGAAAGAGAGAGGGTCTAAAGAGAGAAAGAGAGAGGGTCGAAGAGAGAGAAAGAGAGAGGGTCTAAAAGAGAGAAAGGAGAGAGGGTCGAAGAGAGAGAAAGAAGAGAGGGTCTAAAGAGAGAAAGAAGAGAGGGTCTAAAGAGAGAGAAAGAGAGAGGGTCTAAAGAGAGAGAACGAGAGAGGGTCTAAAGAGAGAGAAAGAGAGAGGGTGTAAAGAGAGAGAAAGGAGAGAGGGTCTAAAGAGAGAGAAAGAGAGAGGGTGTAAAGAGAGAGAAAGAAGAGAGGGTCGAAAGAGAGAGAAAGAGAGAGGGTCTAAAGAGAGAGAAAGAGAGAGGGTCTAAAGAGAGAAAGGAGAGAGGGTCGAAATAGAGAGAGAAAGAGAGAGGGTCTAAAGAGAGAGAAAGAGAGAGGGTCTAAAAAGAGAGAGAAAGAGATAGAGTCTAAAGAGAGAAAGAAGAGATGGCCTAAAGAGAGAGAAAGAGAGAGGGTCTAAAGAGAGAAAGAAGAGAGGGTCGAAAGAGAGAGAAAGAGAGAGAAAGAGAGAGAAAGAGAGAGGGTCTAAAGAGAGAAAGAGAGAGGGTCAGAAAGAGAGAGAAAGAGAGAGGGTCTAAAGAGAGAAAGGAGAGAGGGTCGAAAGAGACAGAAAGAAGAGAGGGTCTAAAGAGAGAGAAAGAGAGAGGGTCTAAAGAGAGAAAGAGAGAGGGTCGAAAGAGAGAAAGAAGAGAGGGTCTAAAGAGAGAGAAAGAAAGAGGGTCTAAAGAGAGAAAGAGAGAGGGTCGAAAGAGAGAGAAAGAGAGAGAAAGAGAGAGAAAGAGAGAGGGTCTAAAGAGAGAAAGAGAGAGGGTCGAAAGAGAGAGAAAGAGAGAGGGTCTAAAGAGAGAAAGAAGAGAGGGTCTAAAGAGAGAGAAAGAGAGGGTCTAAAGAGAGGGTCTAAAGAGAGAGAAAGAGAGAGGGTCGAAAGTGAGAGAAAGTGAGAGTGTCTAAAGAGAGAAAGAAGAGAGGGTCTAAAGAGTGAAAGGAGAGAGGGTCGAAAGAGAGAGAAAGAGAGAAGATCTAAAGAGAGAAAGAAGAGAGGGTCTAAAGAGAGAGAAAGAGAGAGTGTCTAAAGAGAGAAAGAAGAGAGGATCGAAAGAGAGAGAAAGAGAGAGGATCTAAAGAGAGAAAGAAGAGAGGGTCGAAAGAGAGAAAGGAGGGGGGTCGAAAGAGAGAGAAAGAGAGAGGGTCTAAAGAGAGAAAGAAGAGAGGGTCTAAAGAGAGAGAAAGAGAGAGGATCTAAAGAGAGAAAGAAGAGAGGGTCGAACGAGAGAGAAAGAGAGAGGGTCTAAAGAGAGAGAAAGAGAGAGGGTCTAAAGAGAGAAAGAAGAGAGGGTTGAAAGAGAGAAAGGAGAGAGGGTCTAAAGAGAGTGAAAGAGAGAGGGTCTAAAGAGAGAAAGAAGAGAGGGTCGAAAGAGAAAGAAAGAGAGAGGGTCTAAATTAAGAGAGAGAAGAGAGGGTCTAAAGAGAGAAAGAAGAGAGGGTCGAAAGAGAGAAAGGAGAGAGGGTCTAAAGAGAGTGAAAGAGAGAGGGTCTAAAGAGAGAGAAACAGAGAGGGTCTAAAGAGAGAAAGAAGATAGGGTCTAAAGAGAGAAAGAAGAGAGGGTCTAATGAGAGAGAAATAGAGAGGGTCTAAAGAGAGACAAAGAGAGAGGGTCTAAAGAGAGAGAAAGAAGAGAGGGTGTAAAGAGAGAGAAATAGAGAGGGTCTAAAGAGAGAAAGGAGAGAGGGTCGAAAGAGAGAGGGTCTAAAGAGAGAGAAAGAGAGAGTGTCTAAAGTGAGAGAAAGAGAGAGGATCTAAAGTGAGAAAGAAGAGAGGGTCTAAAGAGAGAAAGAAGAGAGGGTCTAAAGAGAGGAGGAAGAGAGGGTCGAAAGAGAGAGAAAGAAGAGAGGGTCTAAAGAGAGAAAGAAGAGAGGGTCGAAAGAGAGAAAGGAGAGAGGGTCTAAAGAGAGTGAAAGAGAGAGGGTCGAAACAGAGAGAAAGAGAGAGTATTAAAAGAGAGAAAGAAGATAGGGTCTAAAGAGAGAAAGAAGAGAGGGTCTAATGAGAGAGAAAGAGAGAGGGTCTAAAGAGAGACAAAGAGAGAGGGTCTAAAGAGAGAGAAAGAAGAGAGGGTCTAAAGAGAGAGAAAAAGAGAGGGTCTAAAGAGAGAAAGGAGAGAGGGTTGAAAGAGAGAGGGTCTAAAGAGAGAGAAAGAGAGAGGGTCTAAAGTGAGAGAAAGAGAGAGGATCTAAAGTGAGAAAGAAGAGAGGGTCTAAAGAGAGAAAGAAGAGAGGGTCTAAAGAGAGAAAGAAGAGAGGGTCGAAAGAGAGCGAAAGAGAGAGGGTCTAAAGAGAGAAAGAAGATAGGGTCTAAAGAGAGAGATAGAGAGAGGGTCTAAAGAGAGAAAGGAGAGAGGGTCGTAAGAGAGAAAGAAGAGAGGGTCTAAAGAGAGAGAAAGAGAGAGGATCTAAAGAGAGAAAGAAGAGAGGGTCGAAAGAGAGAGATAGAGAGAGGGTCTAAAGAGAGAAAGGAGAGAGGGTCGAAAGAGAGAAAGGAGAGAGGGTCTAAAGAGAGAGAAAGAGAGAGGATCTAAAGAGAGAAAGAAGAGAGGGTCGAAAGAGAGAAAGGAGGGAGGGTCGAAAGAGAGAGAAAGAGAGAGGGTCTAAAGAGAGAAAGAAGAGAGGGTCTAATGAGAGAGAAAGAGAGAGGATCTAAAGAGAGAAAGAAGAGAGGGTCGAACGAGAGAAAGGAGAGAGGTTCGAAAGAGAGAGAGAGAAAGAGAGAGGGTCTAAAGAGAGAGAAGAGAGGGTCGAAAGAGAAAGAAAGAGAGAGGGTCTAAATTGAGAGAAAGAAGAGAGGGTCTAAAGAGAGAAAGAAGAGAGGGTCGAAAGAGAGAAAGGAGAGAGGGTCTAAAGAGATAGAAAGAGAGAGGATCTAAAGAGACAAAGAGAGAGGGTCTGAAGAGCGAAAGAAGAGAGGGTCGAAAGAGAGAAAGGAGAGAGGGTCTAAATAGAGAGAAAGAGAGAGGGTCTAAAGAGAGAGAAAGAGAGAGGGTCTAAAGAGAGAAAGAAGAGAGGTTCGAAAGAGAGAGATAGAGAGAGGGTCTAAAGAGAGAGAAAGAGAGAGGGTCTAAAGAGAGAGAAAGAGAGAGGGTCTAAAGAGAGAGAGAGAGAGGGTCTAAAGAGAGAAAGAAGAGAGGGTCTAAAGAGAGAATGAAGAGAGGGTCTAAAGAGAGAGAAAGAGAGGGTCTAAAGAGAGAGAAAGAGAGAGGGTCTAAAGAGAGAAAGAAGAGACGGTCTAAAGAGAGAAAGAAGAGAGGGTCTAAAGAGAGAGAAAGAAGAGAGGGTCTAAAGAGAGAGAAAGAGAGAGGTCAGAGAGAGAGAGAAAGAGAAAGGGTCGAAAGAGAGAAAGAGAGAGGGCTCTAAAGAGAGAAAGAAGAGAGGGTCGAAAGAGAAAAATAGAGAGAGGGTCTAAAGAGAGAGAGAGAGGGTCTAAAGAGAGAAAGAAGAGAGGGTCTAATGAGAGAGAAAGAGAGAGGATCTAAAGAGAGAAAGAAGAGAGGGTCGAACGAGAGAAAGGAGAGAGGTTCAAGAGAGAGAGAGAAAGAGAGGGTCTAAAGAGAGAGAAGAGAGGGTCGAAAGAGAAAGAAAGAGAGAGGGTCTAAATTGAGAGAAAGAAGAGAGGGTCTAAAGAGAGAAAGAAGAGAGGGTCGAAAGAGAGAAAGGAGAGAGGGTCTAAAGAGATAGAAAGAGAGAGGATCTAAAGACACAAAGAGAGAGGGTCTGAAGAGCGAAAGAAGAGAGGGTCGAAAGAGAGAAAGGAGAGAGGGTCTAAATAGAGAGAAAGAGAGAGGGTCTAAAGAGAGAGAAAGAGAGAGGGTCTAAAGAGAGAAAGAAGAGAGTGTCGAAAGAGAGAGATAGAGAGAGGATCTAAAGAGAGAGAAAGAGAGAGGGTCTAAGGAGAGAGAAAGAGAGAGGGCCTAAAGAGAGAGAAAGAGAGGGTCTAAAGAGAGAAAGAAGAGAGGGTCTAAAGAGAGAACGAAGAGAGGGTCTAAAGAAAGAGAAAGAGAGAGGGTCTAAAGAGAGAGAAAGAGAGAGGGTCTAAAGAGAGAAAGAGAGAGGGTCTAAAGAGAGAAAGAAGAGAGGGTCGAAAGAGAAAAATAGAGAGAGGGTCTAAAGAGAGAGAGAGAGGGTCTAAAGAGAGACAAAGAGAGAGGGTCTAAAGAGAGAGAAAGAAGAGAGGGCCTAAAGAGAGAGAAAGAGAGGGTCTAAAGAGAGAAAGAAGAGAGGGTCTAAAGAGAGAACGAAGAGAGGGTCTAAAGAAAGAGAAAGAGAGAGGGTCTAAAGAGAGAGAAAGAGAGAGGGTCTAAAGAGAGAAGGAGAGAGGGTCTAAAGAGAGAAAGAAGAGAGGGTCGAAAGAGAAAAATAGAGAGAGGGTCTAAAGAGAGAGAGAGAGGGTCTAAAGAGAGACAAAGAGAGAGGGTCTAAAGAGAGAGAAAGAAGAGAGGGTCTAAAGAGAGAGAAAAGAGAGGGTCTAAAGAGAGAAAGGAGAGAGGGTCTAAAGAGAGAGAAAGAGAGAGGGTCTAAAGTGAGAGAAAGAGAGGATCTAAAGTGAGAAAGAAGAGAGGGTCTAAAGAGAGAAAGAAGAGAGGGTCTAAAGAGAGAGAAAAAGAGAGGGTCTAAAGAGAGAAAGGAGAGAGGGTTGAAAGAGAGAGGGTCTAAAGAGAGAGAAAGAGAGAGGGTCTAAAGTGAGAGAAAGAGAGAGGGTCTAAAGAGAGAAAGAAGAGAGGGTCGAAAGAGAAAAATAGAGAGAGGGTCTAAAGAGAGAGAGAGAGGGTCTAAAGAGAGAAAGAAGAGGGGGTCTAATGAGAGAGAAAGAGAGAGGATCTAAAGAGAGAAAGAAGAGAGGGTCGAACGAGAGAAAGGAGAGAGGTTCGAAAGAGAGAGAGAGAAAGAGAGAGGGTCTAAAGAGAGAGAAGAGAGGGTCGAAAGAGAAAGAAAGAGAGAGGGTCTAAATTGAGAGAAAGAAGAGAGGGTCTAAAGAGAGAAAGAAGAGAGGGTCGAAAGAGAGAAAGGAGAGACGGTCTAAAGAGATAGAAAGAGAGAGGATCTAAAGAGACAAAGAGAGAGGGTCTGAAGAGCGAAAGAAGAGAGGGTCGAAAGAGAGAAAGGAGAGAGGGTCTAAATAGAGAGAAAGAGAGAGGGTCTAAAGAGAGAGAAAGAGAGAGGGTCTAAAGAGAGAAAGAAGAGAGGGTCGAAAGAGAGAGATAGAGAGAGGGTCTAAAGAGAGAGAAAGAGAGAGGGTCTAAAGAGAGAGAAAGAGAGAGGGTCTAAAGAGAGAAAGAAGAGGGGGTCTAATGAGAGAGAAAGAGAGAGGATCTAAAGAGAGAAAGAAGAGAGGGTCGAACGAGAGAAAGGAGAGAGGTTCGAAAGAGAGAGAGAGAAAGAGAGAGGGTCTAAAGAGAGAGAAGAGAGGGTCGAAAGAGAAAGAAAGAGAGAGGGTCTAAATTGAGAGAAAGAAGAGAGGGTCTAAAGAGAGAAAGAAGAGAGGGTCGAAAGAGAGAAAGGAGAGACGGTCTAAAGAGATAGAAAGAGAGAGGATCTAAAGAGACAAAGAGAGAGGGTCTGAAGAGCGAAAGAAGAGAGGGTCGAAAGAGAGAAAGGAGAGAGGGTCTAAATAGAGAGAAAGAGAGAGGGTCTAAAGAGAGAGAAAGAGAGAGGGTCTAAAGAGAGAAGGAGAGAGGGTCTAAAGAGAGAAAGAAGAGAGGGTCGAAAGAGAAAAATAGAGAGAGGGTCTAAAGAGAGAGAGAGAGGGTCTAAAGAGAGACAAAGAGAGAGGGTCTAAAGAGAGAGAAAGAAGAGAGGGTCTAAAGAGAGAGAAAAAGAGAGGGTCTAAAGAGAGAAAGGAGAGAGGGTCTAAAGAGAGAGAAAGAGAGAGGGTCTAAAGTGAGAGAAAGAGAGGATCTAAAGTGAGAAAGAAGAGAGGGTCTAAAGAGAGAAAGAAGAGAGGGTCTAAAGAGAGAGAAAAAGAGAGGGTCTAAAGAGAGAAAGGAGAGAGGGTTGAAAGAGAGAGGGTCTAAAGAGAGAGAAAGAGAGAGGGTCTAAAGTGAGAGAAAGAGAGAGGGTCTAAAGAGAGAAAGAAGAGAGGGTCGAAAGAGAAAAATAGAGAGAGGGTCTAAAGAGAGAGAGAGGGTCTAAAGAGAGAAAGAAGAGGGGGTCTAATGAGAGAGAAAGAGAGAGGATCTAAAGAGAGAAAGAAGAGAGGGTCGAGCGAGAGAAAGGAGAGAGGTCTCGAAAGAGAGAGAGAGAAAGAGAGAGGGTCTAAAGAGAGAGAGAGAAGAGAGGGTCGAAAGAGAAAGAAAGAGAGAGGGTCTAAATTGAGAGAAAGAAGAGAGGGTCTAAAGAGAGAAAGAAGAGAGGGTCGAAAGAGAGAAAGGAGAGACGGTCTAAAGAGATAGAAAGAGAGAGGATCTAAAGAGACAAAGAGAGAGGGTCTGAAGAGCGAAAGAAGAGAGGGTCGAAAGAGAGAAAGGAGAGAGGGTCTAAATAGAGAGAAAGAGAGAGGGTCTAAAGAGAGAGAAAGAGAGAGGGTCTAAAGAGAGAAAGAAGAGAGGGTCGAAAGAGAGAGATAGAGAGAGGGTCTAAAGAGAGAGAAAGAGAGAGGGTCTAAAGAGAGAGAAAGAGAGAGGGTCTAAAGAGAGAGAAAGAGAGAGGGTCTAAAGAGAGAAAGAAGAGAGGGTCTAAAGAGAGAACGAAGAGATGGTCTAAAGAGAGAGAAAGAGAGAGGGTCTAAAGAGAGAGAAAGAGAGAGGGTCTAAAGAGAGAAAGAAGAGACGGTCTAAAGAGAGAAAGAAGAGAGGGTCTAAAGAGAGAGAAAGAAGAGAGGGTCTAAAGAGAGAGAAAGAGAGAGGGTCGAAAGAGAGAGAAAGAGAAAGGGTCGAAACAGAGAAAGAGAGAGGGTCTAAAGAGAGAAAGAAGAGAGGGTCGAAAGAGAAAAATAGAGAGAGGGTCTAAAGAGAGAGAGAGAGGGTCTAAAGAGAGAAAGAAGAGGGGGTCTAATGAGAGAGAAAGAGAGAGGATCTAAAGAGAGAAAGAAGAGAGGGTCGAACGAGAGAAAGGAGAGAGGTTCGAAAGAGAGAGAGAGAAAGAGAGAGGGTCTAAAGAGAGAGAAGAGAGGGTCGAAAGAGAAAGAAGAGAGGGTCGAAAGAGAGAAAGGAGAGAGGGTCTAAAGAGATAGAAAGAGAGAGGATCTAAAGACACAAAGAGAGAGGGTCTGAAGAGCGAAAGAAGAGAGGGTCGAAAGAGAGAAAGGAGAGAGGGTCTAAAGAGATAGAAAGAGAGAGGATCTAAAGACACAAAGAGAGAGGGTCTGAAGAGCGAAAGAAGAGAGGGTCGAAAGAGAGAAAGGAGAGAGGGTCTAAATAGAGAGAAAGAGAGAGGGTCTAAAGAGAGAGAAAGAGAGAGGGTCTAAAGAGAGAAAGAAGAGAGGGTCGAAAGAGAGCGATAGAGAGAGGGTCTAAAGAGAGAGAAAGAGAGAGGGTCTAAAGAGAGAGAAAGAGAGAGGGTCTAAAGAGAGAGAAAGAGAGGGTCTAAAGAGAGAAAGAAGAGAGGGTCTAAAGAGAGAACGAAGAGAGGGTCTAAAGAGAGAGAAAGAGAGAGGGTCTAAAGAGAGAGAAAGAGAGGGTCTAAAGAGAGAAAGAGAGAGGGTCTAAAGAGAGAAAGAAGAGAGGGTCGAAAGAGAAAAATAGAGAGAGGGTCTAAAGAGAGAGAGAGAGGGTCTAAAGAGAGACAAAGAGAGAGGGTCTAAAGAGAGAGAAAGAAGAGAGGGTCTAAAGAGAGAGAAAAAGAGAGGGTCTAAAGAGAGAAAGGAGAGAGGGTCGAAAGAGAGAGGGTCTAAAGAGAGAGAAAGAGAGAGGGTCTAAAGTGAGAGAAAGAGAGGATCTAAAGTGAGAAAGAAGAGAGGGTCTAAAGAGAGAAAGAAGAGAGGGTCTAAAGAGAGAAAGAAGAGAGGGTCGAAAGAGAGAGAAAGAGAGAGGGTCTAAAGAGAGAAAGGAGAGAGGGTCGAAAGAGAGAAAGGAGAGAGGGTCGAAAGAGAGAGAAAGTGAGAGTGTCTAAAGAGAGAAAGAAGAGAGGGTCTAAAGAGTGAAAGGAGAGAGGGTCGAAAGAGAGAGAAAGAGAGAGGATCTAAAGAGAGAAAGAAGAGAGTGTCTAAAGAGAGAGAAAGAGAGAGGGTCTAAAGAGAGAGAAAGAGAGAGGGTCTAAAGAGAGAAAGAAGAGATGGTCGAAAGAGAGAAAGGAGAGAGGGTCTAAAGAGAGAGAAAGAGAGAGGATCTAAAGAGAGAAAGAAGAGAGGGTCGAAAGAGAGAGATAGAGAGAGGGTCTAAAGAGAGAAAGGAGAGAGGGTCGAAAGAGAGAAAGGAGAGAGGGTCTAAAGAGAGAGAAAGAGAGAGGATCTAAAGAGAGAAAGAAGAGAGGGTCGAAAGAGAAAAATAGAGAAAGGGTCTAAAGAGAGAGAGGGGGTCTAAAGAGAGACAAAGAGAGAGGGTCTAAAGAGAGAGAAAGAAGAGAGGGTCTAAAGAGAGAGAAAAAGAGAGGGTCTAAAGAGAGAAAGGAGAGAGGGTCGAAAGAGAGAGGGTCTAAAGAGAGAGAAAGAGAGAGGGTCTAAAGTGAGAGAAAGAGAGGATCTAAAGTGAGAAAGAAGAGAGGGTCTAAAGAGTGAAAGAAGAGAGGGTCTAAAGAGAGAATGAAGAGAGGGTCGAAAGAGAGAGAAAGAGAGAGGGTCTAAAGAGAGAAAGGAGAGAGGGTCGAAAGAGAGAAAGGAGAGAGGGTCGAAAGAGAGAGAAAGTGAGAGTGTCTAAAGAGAGAAAGAAGAGAGGGTCTAAAGAGTGAAAGGAGAGAGGGTCGAAAGAGAGAGAAAGAGAGAGGATCTAAAGAGAGAAAGAAGAGAGGGTCTAAAGAGAGAGAAAGAGAGAGGGTCTAAAGAGAGAGAAAGAGAGAGGGTCTAAAGAGAGAAAGAAGAGATGGTCGAAAGAGAGAAAGGAGAGAGGGTCTAAAGAGAGAGAAAGAGAGAGGATCTAAAGAGAGAAAGAAGAGAGGGTCGAAAGAGAGAAAGGAGGGAGGGTCGAAAGAGAGAGAAAGAGAGAGGGTCGAAAGAGAGAAAGAAGAGAGGGTCTAATGAGAGAGAAAGAGAGAGGATCTAAAGAGAGAAAGAAGAGAGGGTCGAACGAGAGAAAGGAGAGAGGTTCGAAAGAAAGAGAGAGAAAGAGAGAGGGTCTAAAGAGAGAGAAAGAGAGAGAGTCTAAAGAGAGAGAAAGAGAGAGGGTCTAAAGAGAGAAAGAAGAGAGGGTCTAAAGAGAGAAAGAAGAGAGGGTCGAAAGAGAGAAAGGAGAGAGGGTCTAAAGAGATAGAAAGAGAGAGGATCTAAAGAGACAAAGAGAGAGGGTCTGAAGAGCGAAAGAAGAGAGGGTCGAAAGAGAGAAAGGAGAGAGGGTCTAAATAGAGAGAAAGAGAGAGGGTCTAAAGAGAGAGAAAGAGAGAGAGTCTAAAGAGAGAGAAAGAGAGAGGGTCTAAAGAGAGAAAGAAGAGAGGGTCTAAAGAGAGAGAAAGAAGAGAGGGTCTAAAGAGAGAGAAAGAGAGAGGGTCGAAAGAGAGAAAGAGAGTGGGTCTAAAGAGAGAAAGAAGAGGAGAAGTGAGAGAATAATACAGAGAGAAAGTTTGTTTCTTACTGAGCTGTAGCAAATGTGTGTGTGTGTGTGTGTGTGTGTGTGTGTGTGTGTGTGTGTGTGTGTGTGTGTGTGTGTGTGTGTGTGTGTGTGTGTGTGTGTGTGTGTGTGTGTGTGTGTGTGTGTGTGTGTGAAATCAGGGGAAGCCCAGTATTTTAATGAGCCGTTGTAGATTTCACGGAGGATGAAATACGTTTTAATTTGTGGAGTGCTAGAGGGTCTGTCGATAACTCACCAACATGATACAGAGAGAGATGGGGAGGGAGGTTATGAGAGGGGAGGGAGGGAGAGAGGGGAGGGAGGGAGAAAGAGGGGGAGAAAGAGAGGGAGAGAGAGAGGTGGAGAGGGGGAGAAAGAGAGGGAGAGAGAGGGGAGAGAGAGGGGAGAGAGGGAGAGAGAGAGGTTGAGAGAGGGAGAGAGAGAGGGGAGGGAGAGGGGAGAAATAGAGGGAGAGAAGGGGGAAAAAGAGAGGGAGAGAGAGGGAGAGAAAGAGAGGGGGACAGAGAGAGGGAGAGGGAGAGAGAAGGGGAGAGAGGGAGAGCTGACCGGTGGATGGACAACTCACCAATGTGAGCCAGAGAGAGAGGGAGCGAGAGATAGAGAGGGAGAGAGGTGGTAGAGGGATGGAGGGAGGGAGAGGGAGAGAGAGAGAGGAAGGGGTTTAGGGAGAGAGAGAAAGAGAAAAAGGACAGATAGAGAAAGAAAGAGAGAAAAATAAACAGAGGGGGCTTTTTTAAATCCCTCCTCCGTTCCCTTACTCATCGCTCGCTCCCTCAGTCAGTCCCGCGTTCCCATGGTAACCCAGTGCAGCAGCAACCAGGCGCTGCGAGGTGAGAAGCCGTGTGCCAAGACAGCGTGCAGACAGACAGAGAGAGAGAGAGAGAGAGAGAGACGTGCAGATAGCTGATATCACTCCTTACTCTCTCTCAGTCTGGCAGGCTTGTCTCTGTGGCACAATAATGAAAAATATATACAAAGAGAAGCCAGATGAGTCAATGGGCTTTAACCCAAATATTCCCATTGAGGAGTGTGTGAATGATATGATGTGAGTGCGTGCTGGGTGTAGGAGTGGAAATCATGTAGAATTCATGCGTTGTAATGGAACACCACATCATAACTATAGAGGAACTGACCAGAAACTGAACCGAGTAGAGCCCTCGTGGATGCATAGAATAGAGGGGAGAAAGCTGTCTCACACACTTCTGTTTGAAAATGGTGGAGGAGGCGTTCCCTCTGAGCTCCCTCCACCCCCTGCTAAATGTATGCCCCCGTGCGTGTACGTCTGTTTACATCTCGATATGGTTAAGTGTGTGTTGTAGTGTGTGTTCATTTATTCATGCAGATCTTGTGTGTTGTTCGCTCCATCGATTTCCCTGGCCCTCTGAGTGGGGTCCTAATCGAGTTCTCCATTGGGAGAGTTGGTAGTGCGGGTGCCTGACCTGACCCCTATTATTCATCTCAGGTGAGGTGTATGAACAGGCACACACACATCCCAGATAGATTGTCAATATAAGAAGACCAGGGAGAGAGGGTTACTATTAGTAACACACACACATATCTGGCCAGGCACCGTCCAGGACGGCCCCCGTCAACGGCTGGTCGCCCCAAGCAACAGAAGCGTGAGAGAACTGCGAGATGCGGTGTACGGCGGACGAGAGGCATGGCTGACGGGCTCGGAAGAAAACCTGCCGGACGGAAAAATGAAAATGTCAAGAGGGATTAATCTGGAAGAAAAAAGGAGAGAGAGGAGAGAAAAGTACGGAAAGCAGAGTAGGGACAGACTGCGGACGTACGTTGTTGTCTTATTCCTGTACTTCTCAGAATAGATGTTTTAAAAGCTGCAATATGCATTCTTTTTGGGAGACCTGACCAAATGCACATAGAAATGCGAGTTATAGATCTGTCATTCTCAATGAAAGCAAGTCTAAGAAGTGGTAGTTCTGTTCTACGTGCACTATTTCTCTGCTTCCCAATCTTAAGTTTAGTTTTTGAGTCTTTTACTTTCCGTTTTGTAGACCAGCTTCAAACAGCTGAAAATACAATATTTTAGGTTATTGACAAGATATTTCACAGCGGTTTAGATGGTACAATGATTCTCTACACATTGTTACATGAACTGAAATTAGGCAAACTATTAGAATTTTATCAACCAGGAAATGCACCTTTGATAATTCTACAAATCCTCATTTGGGGACATAAAATAATCACACCCAATGGGTCCATCAGATTCACAACAGATGCTTAGAGACTGTCTTCCAGCTAGGAATTATTATTCTATGGGTCCAGCATTTCCAGTCTCTCGCTTACTGGCTAGTCTGTTACTCACCTGTTTCACCTGTCTGTCTGTTTCACCTGTCTGTCTGTTTCACCTGTCCGTCTGTTTCACCTGTGCATCTGTTTCACCTGTCTGTCTGTTTCACCTGTCCGTCTGTTTCACCTGTGCATCTGTTTCACCTGTCTGTCTGTTTCCCCTGTCTGTCTGTTTCACCTGTCTGTCTGTTTCACCTGTGCATCTGTTTCACCTGTCTATCTGTTTCGCCTGTCTGTCTGTCTGTTTCACCTGTCTGTCTGTTTCACCTGTCTGTCTGTTTCCCCTGTCCGTTTGTTTCACCTGTCTGTCTGTTTCACCTGTCTGTCTGTTTCACCTGTCTGTCTGTTTCACCTGTGCATCTGTTTCCCCTGTCCGTTTGTTTCACCTGTCTGTCTGTTTCACCTGTCTGTCTGTTTCACCTGTGCATCTGTTTCCCCTGTCCGTTTGTTTCACCTGTCTATCTGTTTCCCCTGTCTGTCTGTTTCACCTGTCTGTCTGTTTCACCTGTCCATCTGTTTCACCTGTCCGTCTGTTTCACCTGTCTGTCTGTTTCACCTGTCTGTCTGTTTCACCTGTCTATCTGTTTCCCCTGTCTGTCTGTTTTACCTGGGCATCTGTTTCACCTGTCCGTCTGTTTCACCTGTCTATCTGTTTCCCCTGTCCGTCTGTTTCACCTGTCCGTCTGTTTCACCTGTCTATCTGTTTCCCCTGTGCATCTGTTTCACCTGTCTATCTGTTTCCCCTGTGCATCTGTTTCACCTGTCTATCTGTTTCGCCTGTCTGTCTGTCTGTTTCACCTGTCTGTCTGTTTCACCTGTCTGTCTGTTTCCCCTGTCCGTTTGTTTCACCTGTCTGTCTGTTTCACCTGTCTGTCTGTTTCACCTGTCTGTCTGTTTCACCTGTCTGTCTGTTTCACCTGTGCATCTGTTTCCCCTGTCCGTTTGTTTCACCTGTCTGTCTGTTTCACCTGTCTGTCTGTTTCACCTGTGCATCTGTTTCCCCTGTCCGTTTGTTTCACCTGTCTATCTGTTTCCCCTGTCTGTCTGTTTCACCTGTCTGTCTGTTTCACCTGTCCATCTGTTTCACCTGTCCGTCTGTTTCACCTGTCTGTCTGTTTCACCTGTCTGTCTGTTTCACCTGTCTATCTGTTTCCCCTGTCTGTCTGTTTCACCTGGGCATCTGTTTCACCTGTCCGTCTGTTTCACCTGTCTATCTGTTTCCCCTGTCCGTCTGTTTCACCTGTCCGTCTGTTTCACCTGTCTATCTGTTTCCCCTGTGCATCTGTTTCCCCTGTGTATCTGTTTCCCCTGTGCATCTGTTTCACCTGTCTATCTGTTTCCCCTGTCTATCTGTTTCACCTGTCTGTCTGTTTCACCTCTGATAGGCTAGGTGGAAGTTTCATCATATTGCTTTTACCAATCAAATCCTTTCAGATCTCCACAAATGCGTAGGGTGTAGGTGTCAGTGGACGATCTTGGAGTCCAGCCTTCCTGCCCTGTGTCTACCCGTCTTGCCTGCCTTCCTGCCCTGTGTCTCTACCCGTTTGCCTGTCTTCCTGACCTGCTAAATGAAACATAACCATTAGGGATCCAAATTAGAGATGCACGCAGCCACAGGTTGCCAAAACTATAGCTTCACTAAATCAAATTGTATTGGTAACATACACATATGTAGCAGATGTTACTGCGGGTGTAGAGAAATGCTTGTGTTCCTAGCTCCAACAGTGCAGTAATATCTAACAATTCACAACAATACACACAAATCTAAAAGTAAAATAATGGAATTAAGAAATATATAAATATTAGGACAAGCAATGTTGGAGGGGCATTGACTAAAATACAGAATAGAATACAGTAAATACATATGAGATGAGTAAAGCCGTATGTAAACATTATTAAAGTGGCCAGTGAATCCATGTCTATGTATATAGGGCAGCAGCCTCTAAGGTGCAGGGTTGAGTAACCGGGTGGTAGCCGGCTAGTGATGGCTATTTAACAGTCTGATGGCCTTGAGATAGAAGCTGTTTTTCAGTCTCTCGGTCCCAGCTTCGATGCGCCTGTGCTGACCTCGCCTTCTGGATGGTAGCGGGGTGAACAGGAAGTGACTCGGATGGTTGTTGATCTTTTTGGCCTTCCTGTGGCATCGCTGTAGGTGTCAGCTTCAACAGGTATGTCATGGGTTCTTCTCAAAAGTTTAAAAACTCCCCTTCCCCTATAGTCTCCACTTCTCTCCTTCTCACCTTCTCTCCTTCTCACCCATCTGAAAGACAGGAGATTTAAATGAAAACACATAAGTCCTACCAGGGGATTTGATTTGTTTTTGTCTATTCAATCAGATCACTGCAGATGAAAGAGATGAAGCCACAATAGACTATTGAGATGCACCCCATCCGATCCCCATGTCATGTTAGTCTGTCAGCATGCACCCCATCCGATCCCCATGTCATGTTAGTCTGTCAGCATGCACCCCATCCGATCCCCATGTCATGTTAGTCTGTCAGCATGCACCCCATCCGATCCCCATGTCATGTTAGTCTGTCAGCATGCACCCCATCCGATCCCCATGTCATGTTAGTCTGTCAGCATGCACCCCATCCGATCCCCATGTCATGTTAGTCTGTCAGCATGCACCCCATCCGATCCCCATGTCATGTTAGTCTGTCAGCATGCACCCCATCCGATCCCCATGTCATGTTAGTCTGTCAGCTGCACCTAAAAATGGAAGCTTCCTAACCTCCTTTGGAGCTTCAAAGGTGTTTGGGTGCACAGAGATGGCATCACCGCTGGGGGTGCACGGGCGCCATGGTAACCATGTGAGCCAGTTAGTTCACTTCCTTTTGATGTTCTCCTTTCTCAGCTCACATCACACAAACCGCTCTCTCGTTCTTTTCCTTTCTCCTCTCCCTCAGTCCCCCTCTCTCCTCTCTCTCTATTTCTCTCATTTATCTCTCTGTCTCCCCGGACTCTCTCTCTCTCTCTCTCTCTCTCTCTCTCTCTCTCTCTCTCTCTCTCTCTCTCTCTCTCTCTCTCTATCTCTCTCACTAGCTTTCTCAACACACAAGCCAGCTAGAGAAATTACAAGAACCGCACTCGCTTTAGTGCACACTAAGGTAATTGCGGCCTTGACTCTTTGACTAGGAGACCCCATCCTTGAACGTGTCTATCTTGTTCGAGCATAGCCGCCATTTAACACTATTAGCGCTGCATTGGATTGATTGATAAGGTGCTGCACCCTGGTGGTTGCTACTGGTACCGCGGCCTCACAGCTGGTAAAAAATGCAGTCTGTTTAGTTTTGTGATGAAAGGAAGATAAAAAAGAAAAGGAGGATCTCCCTCTTCCCCTAGCCATCTGTCCCAGGGAGTTCATTTAGTCTCTAACACACTCCCTCCTTCCCTCCCCTCTTTCTTGTAATCGCTCCTTCACTCATTGCCTCATTTTCTCTCCTCCAATCTTGCCTAAACAATCAGTGTTGTGTGTGTGTGTGTGTGTGTGTGTGTGTATGTACAGTATGTAGACATGTTTTTATAGTTAGTCATGGCTATGAATATATATGCAATCTTTGTGTGCATATATTTATGTAGAATACGTTTGTATGTTTATTTAGTCATGAACACATCCCTGCTTCTACACTACATGACCAAAAGTATGTGGACACCTGCTCGTCGACACATCTTATTCCAAAATCATGGGCATTAATATGGAGTTAGTCTCCCCTTTGCTGCTATAACAGCCTCCACTCTTTCCACTAGATGTTGGAACATTGCTGCGGGGACTTGCTTCCATTCAGCCACAAGAGCATTAGTGAGGTCGGGCACTGATGTTGGGCGATTAGGCCAGGCTTGCAGTCAGGTTTCCAATTCATCCCAAAGGTGTTCGACGAGGTTGAGGTCAGCTCACTGTGCAGGCCAGTCAAGTTCCTTCACACCGATCTCGACAAACCATTTCTGGACCTCGCTTTGTGCATGGGGGCATTGTCATGCTGAAACAGGAAAGGTCCTTCCCCAAACTGTTGCCACAAAGTTGGGAGCACAGAATTGTCTAGAATGTCATTGTATGCTGTAGCGTTAAGATTTCCTTTCACTGTAACTAAGGGGCCTAGCCCGAACCATGACTCCATCAAACTTTACAGTTATCACTATGCATTGGGGCAGGTTGAGTTCTCCTGGCATCAGCCAAACTCCAATTCCTCTGTCGGACTGCCAGATGGTGACGGGTGATTCATCACTCCAGTGAACACGTTTCCACTGCTCCAGAGTCCAATGGCAGCGAGCTTTACACCACTCCAGCCGACGCTTAGCATTGCGCATGGTGATCTTAGGCTTGTAAGTGGCTGCTTGGCCATTTAAACCCATTTCATGAAGCTTCCGACTAATAGTTACTGCTTCCAGAGGCCGTTTTGAACTAGGTAGTGAGTGTTGCAACCGAGGACCAGTGGCGACCTGTCATTCAGGGCAGAGCCCCACCTGTTTTGAGCACCACATTTCTAGCAACAAAAAAGAATAATACATATAGCGTTTTTGGGGGAGGGGGCTTACATTTTGGATGTTATTCTGCAAACAATGTAAAAAAATAAAATAATAATCTTTGAGTTAATAAAGCCGCATTCAAACATGGTCTCTTTTTGCTTTGTTGGGTAAGGCAGCTCCAAAATGCAGGTGTTTCAGCCTAGCTCTGTGCTTTCTGTGGTGGTGGGGCAGCCAGCGGAAAATATGGAGTGTAGGGGTTGGTAACATTCTCTAGATGCGCCGTGATTGGCTCAGTGTTCTGTTACTCATGGGGACAATACGTCACTGCCAAGTCTAAAGGTAGAGCTCGAAAATTCAAGCCCCTTGGGTGCTGCCATAGAGTTACATTAGAAGTGCTCATCCAAGAAGGCCCAAGGTCATTGGCCACAGATAAAATGACGTCAAATCACATTATATCTACAGTAGCTTTGATTGGACTGATCATGTCAACATCATACTTTCAAAATCTTCGCTAGCAGTCATCATCACGAATCAAGTCAACAATCTACTGGCAAATACTTCTTAATCCTTGTCATATGAAGATAAATAATGGAGACAAATTATAGATAAAACGTATCGGTGCCTCAGCCTAATAATTTGGTCTATTTTCCCCTCTTAATTCCGCCTACTGTTCTGACTTGGTGGTGCACATGTAGCCTATAACCTGTTTTAGAGAAATGTAATCACAGAATGTTGTAAGAGCTTTCATTGTCTGCTTATATATCCCCTTTATTTATCCTACGGTTCTGACTTGGTGTACAGAGAGAACACTGTAAGAACAGCCCATGTTCTGCTGTACATTTCAAAAGTGCTGAACAAATAGTTATACTGACTATGTCCGTCAGTCTTAGCTTTCGTCCCCTTATGCCGTAGTTTGTACAACCCAATTGTCAGTAGAAACCACATTAGTTTAAGCAAGTGAGCCATATCAGCTATGTTCTTTTAAAAGGTAGTAAATGAGGCTGAATGAACTGTTTCGCTGCCAGACAAGGCTCTGCTGATAGACAGGTGTAGCAATGGTAAGGTGTTGGGACTGCTGTTGGAACTAACAGTTTTGGGCACCGTTTTTCACCGTTGTAGTGAAATTAATGTACTGTTTAGTGTTGTGTAGTGGCTTTGATGGCATGCATCCCACATTTATTTGTTTTGTTTGCCCCACCAAGATTTACATGCTAAAATCACCACTGCCAAGGACAGAGGATTTTTACGCGCTTCAGCACTTGGCTATTAAAACCTTCCCCAGCAACTATTAAAACCTTCCACAACCAGAAACCGTGGATTGATGGCTGCATTCGAACAAAACTTAAAGCGCGAATCACTGCTTTTAACCAGGGTAAGGCGACCGGAAACATGACCTAATATAAACAGTGTAGCTATTCCCTCCGCAAGGCAATCAAACAAGCTAAGCGTCAGTATAGAGATAAAGTAGAGTCACAATTCAACGGCTCAGATACGAGAGGAATGTGGCAGGGCCTACAGTCAATCACAGACTACAAAAAGAAAACCAGACCACGATGTCCTGCTCCAAGACAAACTAAACAACTTCTTTGCTCGCTTTGAGGACAATACAGTGCCACCGACACGGCCCGCTACCAAAACCTGCGGGCTCACCTTCACCGCAGCCAACGTGAGTAAAACATTTAAGCGTGTTAACCCTCGCAAGGCTGCCAGCCCAGATGGCATCCCTGGCCGTGTCCTCAGAGCATGCGCAGACCAGCTGGCTGGTGTGTTTACGGACATATTTAATCAATCCTTATCCCAGTCTGCTGTTCCTACATGGTTCAAGAGGGCCACCATTGTTCCTGTTCCTAAGAAAGCTAAGGTGACTGAGCTAAATGACTATCGCCCCGTAGCACTCACTTTCGTTATCATGAAGTGCTTTGAGAGACTAGTCAAGGATCATATCACCTCCATCCTACCAGACACCCTAGACCCACTCCAATTTGCTTACTGTCCCAATAGGTCCACAGGCAGCCTTGTCGCAATCACACTGCACACTGCCCTAACCCATCTGGACAAGTGGAATACCTATGTAAGAATGCTGTTCATCGACTACAGCTCATCATTTAACACCATAGTACCCTACAAACTCATCATTAAGCTCGAGCCCCTAGACCCAGCCCTGTGCAACTGGGTCCTGGACTTCCTGACGGGCCGGCCCCAGGTGGTGAGGGTAGGAAACAACATCTCCACCCCGCTGATCCTCAACACTGGGGCCCCACAAGGGTGCGTTCTCAGCCCTCTCCTGTACTGCCTGTTCACCCATGACTGCGTGGCCAAGCACGCCTCCAACTCAATCATCAAGTTTGCTGGCGACACTACAGTGGTAGGCTTGATTACCAACAACGATGATGAGGCGGTCTACAGGGAGGAGGTGAGGGCCCTGGAGTGTGGTGTCAGGAAAATAACCTCTCACTCCAACGTCAACAAAACTAAGGAGATGATCGTGGACTTCAGGAAACAGCAGAGGGAGCACCCCCCTATCCACATCGACGGGACAGTAGCGGAGAAGGTGGAAAGTTTTAAGTTCCTCGGCGTACACATCACGGACAAACTGAAATGGTCCACCCACACAGACAGTGCGGTGAAGAAGGCGCAACAGCACTTCTTCAACCTCAGGAGGCTGAAGACATTTTATTGTCACCAAAAACACTCACAAACTTCTACAGATGCACAATCGAGAGCATCCTGTCTGGCTGTATCACCGCCTGGTACGGCAACTGATTCCGCCCACAACCGTAAGGCTCTCCAGAGGGTAGTGAGGACTGCACAACGCATCACCAGGGGTAAACTACCTGCCCTCCAGGACACCTACACCACCCAATGTCACAGGAAGGCGAGGTCAGTACAGGTGCATCAAAGCTGGGACCGAGAGACTGAAAAACAGCTTCTATCTCAAGGCCATCAAACTGTTAAACAGCCACCACTAACATTGAGTGGCTGCTGCCAACATACTGACTTAAATCTCTAGCCACTTTAAATAATAGAAAATTGGATGTAACAAATGTATCACTAGCCACTTTAAACAATTTTGTATATAATGTTTACATATCCGACATTACTCATATTGTCAGAATCCGTGTGTGTAGCTGGTGCGTGAGAGTCAGGCGCAGGACAGCAGAGATAGTGAAACGAAAGCACTTTACTGTGGCACAGTACAAACTGAACGCAAATAGTGTTACAAAAAACACAAATGCCTACAGGGAAAAGTGCGGCAGCACACAGTACAAATTACCAGTCTGGCGCAAACCAGCCCGAAACGTGCCACTGACAAATAAACAATCGCACACACAGACATGGGGGAAACCAGAGGGTTAAATACATGACAAGTAATGAGGGAATGACAACCAGGTGTGTGAGGAAACCTGACAAAACAAATGGAAAATGAAAAATGGATCGGTGATGGCTAGAAGACCGGTGACGTCGACCGCCGAACACCACCCGAACAAGGAGAGGCACCGACTTCGGCGGAAGTCGTGACACATATCAAATGTATACACTGTACTCTATACCATCTACTGAATCTTGCCTATGCCGTTCGGCCAACGACTCAAATCTCTAGCCACTTTAATAATTAAAAAGTGGATGTAATAAATGTATCACTAGCCACTTTAAACGATGCCATTTATATAATGTTTACATATCCTACACTACTCATCTCACATGTATATACTGTACTATATACCATCTACTGCATCTTGCCTATGCCGGTCAGCCATCGCTCATCCATATATGTATATGTACATACACGTATTCAATTCTTTACACTTGTGTGTATAAGGTAGTTGTTGTGAAATTGTTAGATGACTTGTTAGATACTACTGCATGGTCGGAACTAGAAGCACAAGCATTTCGCTACACTCGCATTAACATCTGCTAACCATGTGTATGTGACAAATAAAATGTTATTTCATTTGTTTTGCGTGGCCTACCACTTTGCAGCGGAGCCATTATTTCTCCTAGATGTTTCCACTTCACAATAAAAGCACTTACAGTTGACCAGGGCAGATCTAGTAGTGCAGAAATTTGACAAAGTGACTTGTTGTAAGGGTGGCATCCTATGACGGTGCCATGTTGAAAGTCACTGAGCTCTTCAGTACGGACCATTCTACTGCCAATGTTGGTCTATGGAGATTGCATGGCTGTGTGCTCGATGTTTTGTACATACATTTGTGTATATATAGTGTATTTTCCAAATCTGTGTTTGTGAGATGGCGGAGGGAGGTAGAGGTAGAGAGGTAGAGAGAAAGAGAGAGAGATAGGTAGAGAGAGAGAGAGCCCCAGCAGGGCCACAGTGCTGTGCTGTCTCCATGGAAAGGGCAGTGAGGGTTGTTGATTTGGAACCTAATAAAGGGAGGACAATACACACACACACCCCACACACACACACTCCCCCCAGCCTAATAAAGCAGCGTCGGATAGCACTGAACTAGCCAGCAGCAGTCTCTAAAAGGACTCTCCATCTCCCTTAGTGCAGCACACAACCTCTCCGTCTCGCTATTTCTCTCTCTGACACACACACACACACGCACACACAAACCATGCACCCATCAGTCAATGACCATCTCAATGAAGTTAACAGCTCACTCACTGATGAGTCAATGGCTTTTCTCGCTACTATCTCCTCTCCTTTTCTCTCTTATCTCCTCTCCTTTTCTCTCTTCTCTCCTCTCCTTTTCTCCCTTCTCTTCTCTCCTTTTCTCTCTTATCTCCTCTCCTTTTCTCCCTTCTCTCCTTTTCTCTCTTCTCTCCTCTCCTTTTCTCCCTTCTCTTCTCTCCTTTTCTCTCTTCTCTCCTCTACTTTTCTCCCTTCTCTCCTTTTCTCTCTTCTCTCCTCTCCTTTTCTCCCTTCTCTCCTTTTCTCTCTTCTCTCCTCTCCTTTTCTCTCTTCTCTCCTCTCCTTTTCTCCCTTCTCTTCTCTCCTTTTCTCTCTTCTCTCCTCTCCTTTTCTCCCTTCTCTCCTTTTCTCTCTTCTCTCCTCTCCTTTTCTCCCTTCTCTCCTTTTCTCTCTTCTCTCCTCTCCTTTTCTCTCTTCTCTTCTCTCCTCTCCTTTTCTCCCTTCTCTTCTCTCCTTTTCTTCCTTCTCTTCTCTCTTTTCTCTCTCCTCTCCCCTCTTCTTCCCCACTCTACTGGAGCACACCAGCTACATGTGTCACTATGGCAACCTCTCCACTTGACAGCACTTTCTCTGCCAGTCCAGATGAGTCTGATGAGCCACTCCTCAATTTGGACTAAGTTACCTAGTTACAGTATTTAGCCAATGAGGAGGTCTATCTCAGAAAGAACACCTACTGTAAATGAATCATTCTTTAATATAGCAGTCTATTTTTTTCTTCTAAAAACTACAAATAGTCACAACTTCTCCTTTGCTCTAATGGACCCCACCAGCTACAGTACATGTTTGTCACTATGGCAACCTCTCGAATTGAACAGAACTCTGACTGGATGTGGTTTGAATGAGCCACTCCTAAATCTGGACTAAGTTTCCCACTTTTAGTTTTCTGTCAGTGTCTTTGTGGTATATTCCTGAACACTCTCTCTCCCTATGCTCTTTTACTCTTCATCTCTTCTCTCGCTCTCTCATGCTCTAATCTCCCTCTCTTTCTCAATTCAGTTATATTCAAAGGGGCGTTTAGGCATGGGAAACATATGTTTACATTGCCAAAGCAATGTACACTGAACAAAAACATTAACGCGACATGCAACAATTTCTAAGATTTTACTTATAGTTCATATAGGGAAAAGGAAATCAGTCAATTGAAATAAATTAATTAGGTCCTAATTTATGAATTTCACATGACTGGGAATACAGATATGCACCCGTTGGTCACAGACACCTTAGGGGCGTGGATCATAAAACCAGTCAGTATCTGGTGTGACCACCATTTGCGACACATCTCCTTCACATAGAGTTGATCAGGCTGTTGATTGTGGCCTGTGGAATGTTGTCCCACTCCTCTTCAATGGCTGTGCGAAGTTTCTGGATATTGGCGGGAACTGGAACACGTTGTCGTTTACATCGATCCAGAGCATCCCAAACATGTTCAATGGGTGACATGTCTGGTGACTATGCAGGCCATGGAAGAACTGGGACATTTTCAGCTTCCAGGAATTGTGTACAGATCCTTGCGACATGGGGCCGTGCATCATCATGCTGAAACATGAGGAGATGGAGGCAGATGAATGGCATGACAATGAATGGTCTCAGGATCTTGTGCATTCAAATTGCCATCAATAAAATGCAATTGTGTTCGTTGTCCGTAGCTTATGCCTGCCCATACCATAACCCCACCACCACCATGGGGAACTCTGTTCACGTTGACATCAGAAAACCGCTAGCCCACATGACACCATACACGCTGTCTGCCATCTGCCTGGTAGAATTGAAACCGGGATTCATCCATGAAGAGCATACTGGCTATCAAGGGTGAGCATTTGCCCACTGAAGTCAGTTACGACACCCAACTGCAGTCAGGTCAAGACCCTGGTGAGGACGACGAGCATGCAGATGAGCTTCCCTGAGACGGTTTCTGACAATTTGTACAGAAATTCATCATCTGTCCGGGTGGCTGGTCTCAGACGATCCCGCTGGTGAAGAAGCCGGATGTGGAGGTCCTGGGCTGGTGTGGTTACACGTGGTCTGTGGTTGTGAGGCCAGTTGAAAGTACTGCCAAATTCTCTAAAACGATTTTGGAGGCGGCTTATGGTAAATAAAAAAATAACATCGAATTATCTGGCAGCAGCTCTGGTGGACATTCCTGCAGTCAGCATGCCATCTGCACGCTCCCTCAAAACTTGAGACATCTGTGGCGTTGTGTTGTGTAACAAAACTGCACGTTTTAGAGTGGCCTTTTATTGTTCCCAGCATAAGGTGCACCTGTGTAATGATCATGCTGTTTAATCAGCATCTTGATATGCCACACCTATCAGGTGGATGGATTATCTTGGCAAATGCTCACAAACAGGGATATAAACAAATATGTGCAAAAAATGTCCCAATCTGTCTTGTTTGCCATTCTGTCTTGTTCCCCATTCTTCTTTAAACACCAGTTTAGACTTGGTTAGTCAGGGTCAGTGGATACACAAATACTAAGAGATGAGAATATCTTTGTTCAGTCGTTCTCTCCAGACACACTCCTCTCAGCCGGGGGATGCAGAAAGGTCTAGACAGTTCTCAAATGGAACATTGGCATTCGTTGAGACCCAGGGCAACTGTATTCTCTCCATGACAACCTTTTAGAAACCTGTATACTGGTTTTATGAGACAGACGGAAGATGAAACTGCAGTGCTGTTGTGGACCAATCGCTGCCTTTTATAGAGTACCAATACACACATTTTATAGTATCTCTGTGCATCACACACACTTGGTTCAGTTCCTAACATTTGACATTTTATAGTATCACTGTGCATCACACACACTTGGTTCAGTTCCTAACATTTTACATTTTAGTAATTTAGCAGACATTCTTATCCAGAGTGACTTACAGTAGTGAGTGCATACATTTTCGTACTGGTCCCCCATGGGAATCAAACCAACAACCCTGGTGTCACAAGCACCATGCTCTACCAACTGAGCTACACAGGACTGTCATGACGTCAAGCCACCTCTGAGACCAATGAGAATATGAGTCATACTGTGGAGAGTAAGTCCCTTCTCCTTGGTGAAATACACACACAGAAACAGACATACAGATATTAACACACACACACACACAAACACACACACACACAGAAACACACACAGAGATACACAAACACACACACAAACACACACATTAGCACACACACTAACACACAGAGACACGCAGAGATACACACAAACACTAAGTCACACACACACACAAACATATACACACAATAACACACACAAAGATACATACACACAAACAGAGGGTGTGTGGCCTTGAGGTGACGGTTGAGTACACCCCTCACTGTTTCTGTGTATACCTCTGGGAAAACATGGGGGAAGAGAGGTGTCCATGCACCACTGGAGATAGACACACAGAGAGGACACACACTGAGAACACACACATACAGACTGTCAATCACAATTCCCAATCTTATTTAACCCTTCACCGATTCCCTGTATCCCTCTCAGTCCTCTGAGAATCCTGAACCGCTACGACCCAGCGAATCACGCCTGTCATCTGTAGCTCAGATCTACTCACTCTCCTTCATATGAGACATATGAGACACACACACACACACATCACATACACACACTGGCCTAAATCATTGCTCATAGCCTCACTGAATCTGGAGTGGTTGTGGTGTGTGCCGTCTGCAATTGCTGGGCATCATTTAAAAAAGAATACTAGTAATATGTTTACAGATAAAAAAGGTGTTAAAAAAACAAAAAAAACATGCCTTTCCAACTATTTCAACAAAAATTGCAGTCATAACAGAACAGATACAAATATTTTACAGCAGTGAATTTCACCAGAGTTCATCATAAGAAGTTATACAAATGTATTAAAAAAAGTACAAAATATATTCATATTTCTTTTGGTCTCTGTTCAACAAATATACACACCTGCAAATAAATGATGCAAGTGCTGTCTTGTTAAGTGCTCTGGAGGGCTCATAGAACTCCTAGAATATGTAGATAGGCTACAAGAAGTGCAGGCTGCATTCTGCTCCAGACTAGTGCTTGTAGTCACTGTAATTTCCATGTAAAACCAGGGCTGTGTCCCAATTATCTCTCCTTGCTCCCAAAGTTCGCACACTGATTTCAAAGTAAATGACTGGGGTAAGACATAAGGGTGAAACTCCCACTAGCCCATACCTCGACCAACCCATCACTTTTAGATTAGTTGGAAGTAGTAAACGAGTGTACACTTCAGGAGAAAAGAGAGATTATTGAGACACACCCAGAGAATCCAGGAAGTGCTGACACCGTTTCAGAAAATCTCAGGAGGCACAGGTGCTGGGAGTTGGAGTCTTCAAGGGCACCAGCTGGTGAGTGGATAGAGTAGACAGTGGACCGTCTTAAACCTGTAAAGAATGACAGAACATTCTATATGACGAAATATATCATTATTAAATGTACAGAAATACAATGAATTAACATTGAATCGACAAGTAAGATAATTGTTCTTTAACAGCATCTGTAAAGGGCGTACACATGCATATGCAGGACAAGCCACACCAGGACCCTGAACAGCGTCTACCCCCGAACCATGAGACTGCTGAACAAGACTGCTAAATCGCTAATCAAATGGCTATCCGGACTACCTGCACTGACTCTTTTTTAAACTGACTCACTCGCCCTGACTCTATGTACACACACTGGACTCTACCCACACTCACATATACTTACACTGACACACCAACACACACACATACAGTTGAAGTCGGAAGTTTACATACACTTAGGTTGGAGTCATTAAAACACGTTTTTCAACCACTCCACAAATTTCTTGTTAACAAACTATAGTTTGGGCAAGTCGGTTAGGATATCTACTTTGTGCATGACACAAGTAATGTTTCCAACAATTGTTTACAGACAGATTATTTCACTTATAATTCACTGTATCACAATTCCAGCGGGTCAGAAGTTTACAGAAGTTTACTCCCCCCAACTTATTGTGGGGAGCTTGTGGACGGCTACCCAAAACGTTTGACCCAAATTAAACCATTTAAAGGCAATGCTACCAAATACTAATTGAGTGTATGTAAACTTCTGACCCACTGGGAATGTGATGAAAGAAATAAAAGCTGAAATAAATAATTATCTCTAATATCATTCTGACATTTCACATTCTTAAAATAATGTGGTGATCCTAACTGATCTAAGACAGGGAATATTTATTAAGATTAAATGTCAGGAATTGTGAAAACTGAGTTTAAATGTATTTGGCTAAGGTGTATGTAAACTTCCGACTTCAACTGTATACACACAGACACACACACATACACTCACACACACACACACACACACACACTTTCACACTCACCACATACGCTGCTGCTACTGCTTATTGTCTATCCTGTTGCCTAGTAACTTTACCCCTACTTATATGTACAGCACATAGCTAACCCAACAATGTTTCTGTTCTATTATAAATGTTGGGACATTTTGAACTTCTACCCCAGCAGGCAGAGAAGAAGGATCTCCCCCTCTAGAGTCTGGTGTAGGGTTGCAAGATACCGGTAGCTTTCCCAAAAGTTTTCCAGAAATCCCGGTTGTAAAACTACAGGAATCAGGAGGGAATAAGCAAGGAATTCCGTAATCCACCAACCAGGATTTCTGGAAAGCATTACTTGCTCCTACCTATCTTTCCGATTTGGTCCTGCCGTACATACCTACACGTACGCTACGGTCACAAGACGCAGGCCTCCTTACTGTCCCTAGAATTTCTAAGCAAACAGCTGGAGGCAGGGCTTTATCCTATAGAGCTCCATTTTTATGGAATGGTCTGCCTATCCATGTGAGAGACGCAGACTCGGTCTCAACCTTTAAGTCTTTATTGAAGACTCATCTCTTCGGTAGGTCCTATGATTGAGTGTAGTCTGGCCCAGGAGTGTGAAGGTGAACGGAAAGGCACTGGAGCAATGAACTGCCCTTGCTGTCTCTGCCTGGCCGGTTCCCCTCTCTCCACTGGGATTCTCTGCCTCTAACCTTATTACAGGGGCTGAGTCACTGGCTTACTGGTGCTCTTCCATGCCGTCCCTAGGGGGGGTGCGTCGCTTGAGTGGGTTGAGTCACTGACATGATCTTCCTGTCCGGGTTGGCGCCCCCCTCGGGTTCGTCCCGTGGGCTATACTCGGCCTTGTCTCAGGGTAGTAAGTTGGTGGTTGGAGATATCCCTCTAGTGGTGTGGGGACTGTGCTTTGGCAGAGTGGGTGGGGTTATATCCTGCCTGTTTGGCCCTGTCCGGGGCTATCATCGGACGGGGCCACAGTGTCTCAAGACCCCTCCTGTCTCAGCCTCCAGTATTTATGCTGCAGTAGTTTGTGTCAGGGGCTAGGGTCAGTCTGTTATATCTGGAGTATTTCTCCTCTCTTATCCGGTGTCCTGCGTGAATTTAAGTATGCTCTCTCTAATTCTCTCTCTCTTTCTCTCTTTCTCTTTCTTTCTTTCTCTTTCTCGGAGGACCTGGGCCCTAGTACCATGCCTCAGGACTACCTGGCCTGATGACTCCTTGCTGTCCCCAGTCCACCTGGCCGTGCTGCTGCTCCAGTTTCAACTGTTCTGCCTGCAGCTATGGAACCCTGACCTGTTCACCAGACGTGCTACCTGTCCCAGACCTGCTGTTTTCAACTCTCTAGAGACAGCAGGAGCTGTAGAGATACTCTGAATGCTCGGCTGTGAAAAGCCAACTGACATTTCCTCCTGAGGTGCTGACCTGTTGCACCCTCTACAACCACTGTGATTATTATTATTTGACCCTGCTGGTCATCTATGAACATTTTAACATCTTGGCCATGTTCTGTTATAATCTGTACCCGGCACAGCCAGAAGAGGACTGGCCACCCCTCACAGCCTGGTTCCTCTCTAGGTTTCTTCCTAGGTTCTAGCCTTTCTAGGGAGTTTTTCCTAGCCACCGTGCTTCTACACCTGCATTGCTTGCTGTTTGGGGTTTTAGGCTGGGTTTCTGTACAACACTCTGTGACATCAGCTGATGTAAGAAGGGCTTTAAAAATACATTTGATTGAAATTTGATTGAACGCCTGGGATTTTTGGGAAAGTTACCGGAATATTGCAACCCTGGTGTGGTTTTTGTCAAGGTTTCTTGGCCTGAGGACAGGTTGGTACTGACCTGGAGGGATCCTCCTCCTTGGAGAAGAGTCTATTCAGCTCCACACTGTTCATCTTGTTCTCAAACAGCCCATAACTGAGAGTCACCTAGAGAGAACACACACAATACAACTCAGAGGAGAGACACACCTTACATCAGACAGAAATGATTTGTAATTTTTTTATACAGGTTTTTCTCATTGAGATAACATCTCTTTTCCAAGAGAGACCTGGTCGAACAGCAGCAGGGGGAACAACGTTTCAGACAAAACAACTTACATACACTAATACTACATTAAACAAAACTATAAACACACATACAGTACAACAAAAACATTTTACGTCTTGACTAAAAACAGCTGGCCTAAAAACAATTACACTTTTCTATGATATATACATCGATCAAGTGTTTAAACTCCACCAACGAAACTAGATCATCAAATTTTAAAATGTTCAGGAGAGAATTCCAGGACCACGGAGCTAAGTAACTAAAACTATTTCTACCATGCCCTGTTCTAATTTTTGGTACAGTTAGAAGCAAATGAGAATGGGACCGTAATTGATATTTATTTACTGACCTGACTAAAAAAGAACAGAGATAAAATGGCATTAAACCCAATATGGTCAATGACGACCAGCCAACAGCACTGTAGAGTTCACAATGATGTGTTAGACGTTTTTGATTTGTAATGAACCTGAGGGCTGCATGATACACTGAATCAAGTGCTCTCAGGGTAGTGGCTGAGGCCTGCATATATATAACATCACTAAAATCTAAAACCGCCAGTAATGTACATCGTACCAGCTCCTTCCTGGCCTCAAAAGAAAAACAAGCCTTATGCCGGTAATAAAAACCTATATTCAGCTTGAGCTTCCTTATCAAGTTCTCTACATGCACAGTGAAGCTCAGCTTATCATCAACCCACACACCCAAATATTTGTACACTTTAACTTGCTCTATAGTATGTCCAGCCAATGTAGCAATGACATGATTAGTAACATGCCTGGCATTTGAAAATACCATGCATTTTGTTTTACCCGAATTTAGAACCAGCTTTAAATCATACAGATTCTGTCGTATGATATTAAATGCTCTTTGGACATTTTCAAAAGCTAAAGATAAACTACTACCACTTGAATAAAGAACAGTATCATCTGCATAAAAATGAACATCCGCTGTTTCAATAAGATCCCCAATGTTGTTGATATACAAAATGAACAACAGTGGGCCCAAAATAGAACCTTGCGGAACACCTGAGCACACCTCTATGGACTCAGATTTATAACCATCCGCCATTACACATTGTGTACGATTTGATAGGTAATTTATAAACCAATCTAGAGCATGACCAGTAATTCCACAACATTTTAACCTTTGCACTAACACAGCATGGTCCACAGTGTCAAAAGCCTTCGACAAATCAATAAAAACAGACACACAATGTAACTTCTTATCAAGAGCACAGTGAATGTCATTTAAAACCTTCAATGTTGCTGAAACAGTGCTGTGACCAGACCTAAAACCTGATTGCATTCCATTTAAGATGTTGTTTTCTTGGAAGTAGGCCTTTAGCTGCCTACTAACTAAGGACTCCAGTACCTTTGACAGTACAGACAATTTTGATATGGGTCGATAGTTGTCAAGTAGCGAAGGATCTCCACCTTTCAGGAGAGGCAGTATAAAAGCGGATTTCCATAACTTGGGGATTTCCTTAACATCAAGCGTGAGGTTAAAAATGTTAAGGGGGGAGCAATGATGTCTGCAGCTAGGTGTAGGAGGCGGGGGTCTAGTTCATCAGGGCATGGGGATTTCTTTCCATCAATTTCTTTCAGGGCTTTGCTGGGTGTGTGTGTATCTGACCTGTAGAGGTATATTGCTGGGTGTGTGTGTATCTAACCTGTAGAGGTATATTGCTGGGCGTCAGCAGTAGCAGGTTCTCCAGGTGAGAGTGGAACATTGAACTATGGACCATGGATATACCCAGTCTTCTCTCTACGATGAAGCCTACTGTACAGTCATCTGGCAGACGGATCACTGCTGACGTCTGCTCAAACCTGGGACCACTAGACACACAGGTAGACACACACACAGAGTTTAGATATAGATACACCCACAATGACTCAAACCCAGACCGGACCGTCACACATACAGTCACATAAAGACAAGCATATACACACACTGCCAATGACCCAACACACACTGTCACATACATTCACAGATGTAATGTACACTCACTGACTCCATCTTTCACACAGACCAACCCCTACACACACACACCTGTTCTCATGAACTAGACTTCCCTCTTGACCCAAACACACAGACACACGCACACACTCCTCACCTAGCCCATGGAGCCATCTTCTCAGCTAGTCTGCGACTCAGACAGAAGCCTGCTCCTCCCGTGGCAAACCAGAACTGCACTTCTTTCTAGAAAGAGAAATACACACACACACAGTCAATCAGCAAGCAGAACTGCACCTCTTTTTTGGAACAGTTCTGTTCAATACAAGACATGAACAGAGCACAGACTTCCACCTCTGTCAGACTTCCACCTTCCAGACAGAATGAATCATGTAAAGGTTGATGTGCTAGAACAGGTAGAGGAAACTCCCTCCATCCACAACAATGATACAACACTCTCCGTGTCCTCAGTTTCCCTCAAACTCATCATATTCTGTGATGTACTTACAACGATAGACTTTCTCAGTCCTCTCTGACTATGAGTCTTGCACATGCTACTTTTAAGCATTTATAAAAGTCTGACTGACATATTTTGGGTGCTATTTATCTTGTAAGTGATTAGCAGGGAGATAATGTATGTTTATATTTGTGTAGCATTTGTCAAACTGACAATATATCTGCTATTTGTTTTGTATTTGTCATGCAAATCAGATGGTGGGCGGAGTTGTTGTTGTGTATCTCATCGACGGGGCTGTAGATGAGCAGGTTGAGAGTTTCAAGTTCCTTGGTGTCCACATCACCAACAAACTAATATGCTCCAAACACACTAAGACAGTCTTAAAGAGGACACGACAAAACCTATTCCCCCTCAGGAGACTGGAAAGATTTGGCATGGGTCCTCAGATCCTCAAAAGGTCCTACAGCTGCACCATCAAGAGCATCCTGACTGGTTGCATCACTGCCTGGTATGGTAACTGCTCGGCCTCCGACCGCAAGGCACTACAAAGGGTAGTGCGTACGGCCCAGGGCCAAGCTTCCTGCCATCCAGGATCTCTATACCAGGCCTCAGAGGAAGGCCCTAAAAAATGTCAAAGACTCCAGCCACCCAAGTCATAGACTGTTCTCTCTGCTACCGCACGACAAGAGGTACCGGAGCACCAAGTCTAGGTCCAAGAGGCTTCTAAACAGCTTCTACCCACAAGCCATAAGACTCCTGAATATCTAATTAAATGGCTACCCAGACTATTTGCATTGCCCCCTCTTTTACTCTGCTGCTACTCTCTGTTATTATCTATGCATAGTCACTTTAACAACTCTACCTACATGTACATATTACCTCAACTAACTGGTGCCCCCGCACATTGACTCTGTACCCCCTGTATATTGCCTCGCTATTGCTATTTAATGCTGCTCTAATTATTTGTTACTTTTCTTTCTTTCTTTTTTTAGGTATTTTTCTTAAAACGGCATTGTTGGTTAAGGGCTTGTAAGTAAGCATTTCACTGAAAGGTCTACACCTGTTGTATTTGGAGCACGTGACAAATAACATTTGATTTTATTTGTATCGGTTGCCGTGACAGCAGCGTAAATCACAACAGGTGTGTGTATGATCATTCTCCCAAGGTCCTCTCCTCTGCCCTCTCTGGAGTCCCCCTCTCCTCCCCTCCTCTCATCCTCATCTCCTCTGACCTTGTGTTCCCTTTCTCTAGGGAGTCTGAGGCCTGTCCTACTGTCAACGCTAAATCTACTCTCTAACCGAGGAGGAGGAGGAGAGGGAGAGACAGACACACACGGGAACCAAGATACACTTAGGCTCAATACAGTCATTAATTCTACTGTAAATGAGACACACACTTACAGTGAGGGAAAAAAGTATTTGATCCCCTGCTGATTTTGTACGTTTGCCCACTGACAAAGAAATGATCAGTCTACAATTTTAATGGTAGGTTTATTTGAACAGTGAGAGACAGAATAACAACATAAAAATCCAGAAAAACGCATGTGAAAAATGTTATAAATTGATTTGCATTTTAATGAGGGAAATAAGTATTTGACCCCTCTGCAAAACATGACTTAGTACTTGGTGGCAAAACCCTTGTTGGCAATCACAGAGGTCAGACGTTTCTTGTAGTTAGCCATCAGGTTTGCACATATCTCAGGAGGGATTTTGTCCCACTCCTCTTTGCAGATCTTCTCCAAGTCATTAAGGTTTCGAGGCTGACGTTTGGCAACTCAAACCTTCAGCTCCCTCCACAGATGTTCTATGGGATTAAGGTCTGGAGACTGGCTAGGCCACTCCAGGACCTTAATGTGCTTCTTCTTGAGCCACTCCTTTGTTGCCTTGGCCGTGTGTTTTGGGTCATTGTCAAGCTGGAATACCCATCCACGACCCATTTTCAATGCCCTGGCTGAGGGAAGGAGGTTCTCACCCAAGATTTGACGGTACATGACACCGTCCATCGTCCCTTTGATGCGGTGAAGTTGTCCTGTCCCCTTAGCAGAAAAACACCCCCATGTTTGACGGTGGGGATGGTGTTCTTGGGGTCATAGGCAGCAATCCTCCTCCTCCAAACACGGCGAGTTGAGTTGATGCCAAAAAGCTCCATTTTGGAGCTGACCACACTCATCTGACCACAACACTTTGACCCAGTTGTCCTCTGAATCATTCAGATGTTCATTGGCAAACTTCAGACGGGCATGTATATGTGCTTTCTTGAGCAGGGGGACCTTGCGGGCACTGCAGGATTTCAGTCCTTCACGGCGTAGTGTGTTACCAATTGTTTTCTTGGTGACTATGGTCCCAGCTGCCTTGAGATCATTGACAAGATCCTCCCGTGTAGTTCTGGGCTGATTTCTCACCGTTCTCATGATCATTGCAACTCCACGAGGTGAGATCTTGCATGGAGCCCCAGGCCGAGGGAGATTGACAGTTCTTTTGTATTTCTTCCATTTGCGAATAATCGCACCAACTGTTGTCACCTTCTTACCAAGCTGCTTGGTGATGGTCTTGTAGCCCATTCCAGCCTTGTGTAGGTCTACAATCTTGTCCCTGACATCCTTGGAGAGCTCTTTGGTCTTGGCGATGGTGGAGAGTTTGGAATCTGATTGATTGATTGCTTCTGTGGACAGGTGTCTTTTATACAGGTAACAAACTGAGATTAGGAGCACTCCCTTTAAGAGTGTGCTCCTAATCTCAGCTCATTACCTGTATAAAAGACACCTGGGAGCCAGAAATCTTTCTGATTGAGAGGGGGTCAAATACTTATTTCCCTCATTAAAATGCAAATCAATTTATAAAATTTTTCACATGCGTTTTTCTGTATTTTTTTGTTGTTATTCTGTCTCTCACTGTTCAAATAAACCTACCATTAAAATTATAGACTGATCATTTCTTTGTCAGGGGGCAAACGTACAAAATCAGCAGGGGATCAAATACTTTTTTCCCTCACTGTACTCACACACACACACACAGACAAGACATGTTTATCTAGTGTGAGCATGTCTGTTTCTAAACCAATCGAATCAACCGATCCTGCTGGTTGACAGCCTATCCCCTGGGGTGTCTTTGACATGTCCACTTCATGACATGGTTCTTAGATCAATAACCAATAACATGCCAATCACCAATCAACCCTCCGGTTAGAAAAACACTCCACAGTGACCAAAACCACATGAATGGATGGATCTACAATCATCCCTTCATCCTTCCATCCTTCCATCCCTCCGTTCCTGATGAGAAGTGAATTGAAAGAGGAGAGATGTGGAATGACTTGAATTTTAAAGTGCTTGGCCAACTCTGTTTGAGGTTTAGAATTCCCATGGCAACCATTTTGGCATCAAACGATCAAACATATCAGTGACCACCTCAGGAAGGGAGACAGAAAGACATATTCCAATGGCCACAGTAACATACTACTTAAAGAGATCCTCCAGAACTTTTGTATACTTTTCAGCCAGTAGTTCTGAAAGTAGCATCCACAAGCCAATAGTGGTCCCCTGAAAATGTGCGAACTACGGCACATATGTGCACCACGTTATTGGTCTATCCCTCTCGCTCTGCTGTGTGTGCATCTTGCTAGCTGCCACTCAAATGGCGAGGGGCTGAAGCTCATTGGCTGGAACTCAAAATGCTAGGGGGCTGGCCCACGTGGGTTAGGGTTATGTTTAGTGAAATGTTTAAAACTAGGGGATTTCGTGACTAATTGAGGTAAGACAGTAATTTTTGTCATACATTATGCATGTACGAACTACACATTGACAAATCCAGCCAAATCCAGCCCAAAGCGGAGGTTTGGAGAATACTTAGTGGGCCCCGAAGTTCTCAAACGTGTCTTTAACATACCATTAGAACAAAGCATTGTATTGTGCATTGGAATATAGCTTTCGCCTCTATGCAGTGCATGGTGGGAGCGTACTGTCTTGTTGCCCTCCAGCAGTTCATTGGCCTTGATGGGGTGGTCGAGGCTGGGCTTGCCCACGTAGACATCACCGTCTTGGGGGAAGGCTGAGAGCAGGGAGAGAAGAGCTCCAGGATTCACGTAGTTATCATCGTCAACATGACACAGCCACCTGGAGAGAGAGGGGACAACACAGGGATCGGTTCCAAACTGAAGTGAACAGTTGATCCCTTTCCTCTGTTCTAATTACAACCAAGGCTTGATTCCAAACTAAACACTTGGACCTTGTCTCTGCCCTTTCTTCTATCAGGTTTGACCACAAATCCTACAGTTTGGTGCAAAATGTTGATAGAAATGTCTGGGACTTTACAACTTCTACTTTTTTTACGCAATCTCTATGCCCTGTAAAGTGATAGTCCATCTATGCCCTGTAAAGTGATAGTCCATCTATGCCCTGTAAAGTGATAGTCCATCTATGCCCTGTAAAGTGAGAGTCCATCTATGCCCTGTAAAGTGAGAGTCCATCTATGCCCTGTAAAGTGATAGTCCATCTATGCCCTGTAAAGTCTGTGTTTCTCTCTGTCTAGGTTGGGCTGGTCACTCACTTCTTATCGGAGGCCATGAAGTGGTCATATTCAGCAGACATCTTACAGGACAGAGCCTGGTGACTGTGGTCCGACGGGCAATCTGTCACAATCAAATTGTAACCTGAATATACAAAAATTATTTCAGTCAGAGCACCTATCAATGTGTTCATTTTACAACACTCTGACACGAGACTTAAATTAGATTAAAACTGGAACTGCTGTCTAATAAACAACTATCTCTTAAACATTACAACTGGAACTGTTGCCTAATAAACAACTATCTCTCTTAAACATTACAACTGGAACTGTTGTCTAATAAACAACTATCTCTCTTAAACATCACAACTGGAACTGTTGTCTAATAAACAACTATCTCTTAAACATTACAACTGGAACTGTTGCCTAATAAACAACTATCTCTCTTAAACATTACAACTGGAACTGTTGTCTAATAAACAACTATCTCTCTTAAACATTACAACTGGAACTGTTGTCTAATAAACAACTATCTCTCATAAACATCACAACTGGAACTGTTGTCTAATAAACAACTATCTCTCTTAAACATCACAACTGGAACTGTTGTCTAATAAACAACTATCTCTTAAACATTACAACTGGAACTGTTGTCTAATAAACAACTATCTCTTAAACATTACAACTGGAACTGTTGTCTAATAAACAACTATCTCTCTTAAACATTACAACTGGAACTGTTGTCTAATAAACAACTATCTCTTAAACATTACAACTGGAACTGTTGTCTAATAACTAACTATCTCTCTTAAACATTACAACTGGAACTGTTGTCTAATAAACAACTATCTCTCATAAACATTACAACTGGAACTGTTGCCTAATAAACAACTATCTCTCTTAAACATCACAACTGGAACTGTTGTCTAATAAACAACTATCTCTTAAACATTACAACTGGAACTGTTGTCTAATAAACAACTATCTCTTAAACATTACAACTGGAACTGTTGCCTAATAAACAACTATCTCTCTTAAACATTACAACTGGAACTGTTGCCTAATAAACAACTATCTCTTAAACATTACAACTGGAACTGTTGTCTAATAAACAACTATCTCTCTTAAACATTACAACTGGAACTGTTGTCTAATGAACAACTATCTCTCTTAAACATTACAACTGGAACTGTTGTCTAATAAACAACTATCTCTCTTAAACATTACAACTGGAACTGTTGCCTAATAAACAACTATCTCTCTTAAACATTACAACTGGAACTGTTGTCTAATAAACAACTATCTCTTAAACATTACAACTGGAACTGTTGTCTAATAAACAACTATCTCTTAAACATCACAACTGGAACTGTTGCCTAATAAACAACTATCTCTCTTAAACATTACAACTGGAACTGTTGTCTAATAAACAACTATCTCTTAAACATTACAACTGGAACTGTTGCCTAATAAACAACTATCTCTCTTAAACATTACAACTGGAACTGTTGCCTAATAAACAACTATCTCTCTTAAACATTACAACTGGAACTGTTGTCTAATAAACAACTATCTCTCTTAAACATTACAACTGGAACTGTTGTCTAATAAACAACTATCTCTCTTAAACATTACAACTGGAACTGTTGTCTAATAAACAACTATCTCTTAAACATTACAACTGGAACTGTTGTCTAATAAACAACTATCTCTCTTAAACATCACAACTGGAACTGTTGTCTAATAAACAACTATCTCTCTTAAACATTACAACTGGAACTGTTGTCTAATAAACAACTATCTCTCTTAAACATCACAACTGGAACTGTTGTCTAATAAACAACTATCTCTCTTAAACATTACAACTGGAACTGTTGTCTAATAAACAACTATCTCTCTTAAACATTACAACTGGAACTGTTGTCTAATAAACAACTATCTCTCTTAAACATTACAACTGGAACTGTTGTCTAATAAACAACTATCTCTCTTAAACATTACAACTGGAACTGTTGTCTAATAAACAACTATCTCTCTTAAACATCACAACTGGAACTGTTGTCTAATAAACAACTATCTCTCTTAAACATCACAACTGGAACTGTTGTCTAATAAACAACTATCTCTCGTAAAACATCACAACTGGAACTGTTGTCTAATAAACAACTATCTCTTAAACATTACAACTGGAATTGTTGTCTAATAAACAACTATCTATCTTAAACATTACAACTGGAACTGTTGTCTAATAACTAACTATCTCTCTTAAACATTACAACTGGAACTGTTGTCTAATAAACAACTATCTCTCTTAAACATCACAACTGGAACTGTTGCCTAATAAACAACTATCTCTCTTAAACATTACAACTGGAACTGTTGTCTAATAAACAACTATCTCTTAAACATTACAACTGGAACTGTTGCCTAATAAACAACTATCTCTCTTAAACATTACAACTGGAACTGTTGCCTAATAAACAACTATCTCTCTTAAACATTACAACTGGAACTGTTGTCTAATAAACAACTATCTCTCTTAAACATCACAACTGGAACTGTTGTCTAATAAACAACTATCTCTCTTAAACATCACAACTGGAACTGTTGTCTAATAAACAACTATCTCTCGTAAAAACATCACAACTGGAACTGTTGTCTAATAAACAACTATCTCTTAAACATTACAACTGGAATTGTTGTCTAATAAACAACTATCTATCTTAAACATTACAACTGGAACTGTTGTCTAATAACTAACTATCTCTCTTAAACATTACAACTGGAACTGTTGTCTAATAAACAACTATCTCTCTTAAACATCACAACTGGAACTGTTGCCTAATAAACAACTATCTCTCTTAAACATTACAACTGGAACTGTTGTCTAATAAACAACTATCTCTTAAACATTACAACTGGAACTGTTGCCTAATAAACAACTATCTCTCTTAAACATTACAACTGGAACTGTTGCCTAATAAACAACTATCTCTCTTAAACATTACAACTGGAACTGTTGTCTAATAAACAACTATCTCTCTTAAACATCACAACTGGAACTGTTGTCTAATAAACAACTATCTCTCTTAAACATCACAACTGGAACTGTTGTCTAATAAACAACTATCTCTTAAACATTACAACTGGAACTGTTGTCTAATAAACAACTATCTCTCTTAAACATTACAACTGGAACTGTTGTCTAATAAACAACTATCTCTCTTAAACATCACAACTGGAACTGTTGTCTAATAAACAACTATCTCTTAAACATCACAACTGGAACTGTTGTCTAATAAACAACTATCTCTTAAACATTACAACTGGAACTGTTGTCTAATAAACAACTATCTCTTAAACATTACAACTGGAACTGTTGTCTAATAAACAACTATCTCTCTTAAACATTACAACTGGAACTGTTGTCTAATAAACAACTATCTCTTAAACATTACAACTGGAACTGTTGTCTAATAAACAACTATCTCTCTTAAACATTACAACTGGAACTGTTGTCTAATAAACAACTATCTCTTAAACATTACAACTGGAACTGTTGTCTAATAAACAACTATCTCTCTTAAACATCACAACTGGAACTGTTGCCTAATAAACAACTATCTCTCTTAAACATTACAACTGGAACTGTTGTCTAATAAACAACTATCTCTTAAACATTACAACTGGAACTGTTGCCTAATAAACAACTATCTCTCTTAAACATTACAACTGGAACTGTTGCCTAATAAACAACTATCTCTCTTAAACATTACAACTGGAACTGTTGTCTAATAAACAACTATCTCTCTTAAACATCACAACTGGAACTGTTGTCTAATAAACAACTATCTCTCTTAAACATCACAACTGGAACTGTTGTCTAATAAACAACTATCTCTTAAACATTACAACTGGAACTGTTGTCTAATAAACAACTATCTCTCTTAAACATTACAACTGGAACTGTTGTCTAATAAACAACTATCTCTCTTAAACATCACAACTGGAACTGTTGTCTAATAAACAACTATCTCTTAAACATCACAACTGGAACTGTTGTCTAATAAACAACTATCTCTTAAACATTACAACTGGAACTGTTGTCTAATAAACAACTATCTCTTAAACATTACAACTGGAACTGTTGTCTAATAAACAACTCATACAACAAGTCTCTCCTTGCTTGTGATTGGTGGAGCTGAAGACCTACCTCTGGAGTATATGTCTTCATCCTCTGTGTCTGTAAAGATGAACGTCTAGAGAAGGAACAGAAGAGAGAGAGATATAACACACACATACGCCACACACACACACACACACAGCCCCCCACATACACACACACACACAGACAGACAGACCCCCACACACAAACAGACCCCCCCACACACACACACGTAGTGAGATAATGGAGGACAGATTAATACTGACAGAAACAGGGTGCACCATTAGCTAAAGGGAAGACATACACACAGTCACACACAGTCACACACCCACTTGAACCTTTGACCCTCACTGCCATTACATTGAAGCCAGTGTGAAACAGCAACACTACCCTCCCATTGGGAGATGACATAGCCTTGACCTCTGCTCCCAACACTTCCTCTGTAGACTCAGAAAGCTAGTACTCTCTCTCTCTCTCTCTCTCTCTCTCTCTCTCTCTCTCTCAGTGATCTAAACAGCATGCTATCTATTTCTACAGTTATACAGTAGTACAGCACTGTGTACTACAGCACTGTGTACTACAGCACTGTGTACTACAGCACTGTGTACTACAGCACTGTGTACTACAGAGGTCAGTGGTGTGGTCCACCACTGACCTCTGTTGGTCACAACTAGCAACAACAGCAACCACTGAAACTACAGATACACTATATATACAAAAGTATGTGGACACCACTTCAAATTTGTGGATTTGGCTATTTCAGCCACATCCGTTGCTGACAGTCCGACTAACTAATCTCGGTTTGGCGGATGCCAGGAGAACGTTACCTGCCCCAATAGTGCCAACTGTAAAGTTTGGTGGAGGAGGAATAATGGTCTGGGGCTGTTTTTCATGGTTCGGGCAAGGCCCCATAGTTCCAGTGAAGGAAAATCTTAACGCTACAGCATACAATGACATTCTAGACAATTCTGTGCTTCCAACTTTGTGGCAACAGTTTGGGGAAGGCCCTTTCCTGTTTCTGCATGACAATGCCCCCGTGCACAAAAGAAGGTCCATACAGAAATGGTTTGTTGAGATTGGTGTGGAAGAACTTTACTGGCCTGCTCTCTGCCTTGACCTCAACCCCATCACCTTTGGGATGAATTGGAGCGGCGACTGCGAGCCTGGCCTAATCGCCCAACATCAGTGCCCGACCTCACTAATGCTCTTGTGGCTGAATAGAAGCAAGTCCCTGCAGCACTGTTCCAACATCTAGTGGAAAGCCTTCCCAGAAGAATGGATGCTGTTATAGCAGCAAAGGGGGGGACTAACTCCATATTAATGCCCATGATTTTGTAATGAGATGATCGATGAGCAGGTGTCCACATACTTTTGGTCAGGTAGTGTAGAAGAGCCCTATCAGTCGGCTCCCACTCTACTATCATTCACAGTGTATGACTGCTAATGGAAGCACACACACACACACACACACACACACACATACTGATATGGACAGTGACTGACTGCTGATCCAATCTTCCATAGGAAGTGATGGGGGTGGAGTACAGGGAGTGAAAGGGGGAAAGAGGGAAGACAGGAGAGGGAGAGGGTGGAGATGGGTGAGAGGGAAAAAGGAAAGTGTTTGTTCACTCAGTGTCTGGTACTCTTTCATCTGAGAGAGAAGAGATAGCAAGACGAGGATGTGTGTCTGTTTCAACTCTCCTAAGCATTATCAAACCATTACAGTCCAGCTATAAAACTCCTCCTGAGGTGAGAGGACCGTCCCAAATGGCACCCTATTCTGAATATAGTGCACTATGTAGGGAATAGGATGGCATTTGGGACGTAGCCTAGAGCAGCCTCTGGGTGGATAAAACAGTGTTTTACGGGGTGTAATATAGTGCAACTCCTCTCCTCCTGTCTCTCTCTCGTTCTCTCCTTATCTCTCATTCGCTCTCTGTGTGTGTGATTGTGTGTGTGTGTGTGTGTGTGTGTGTGTGTGTGTGTGTGTGTGTGTGTGTGTGTGTGTGTGTGTGTGTGTGTGTGTGTGTGTGTGTGTCTGTGCCCACGGCTTTACATTAACATAAGTGATCGCCTTAATAGCTTTAGTGCACTAGATGAACTGCATGTATCTATCATAGAGCCCTGTCTTCCCACTACAACACACACACACCCATGTGATCTGCACTCCATCTATCTCCACTGAAACAACAGGACAGCCTCCCTCTACCTCTCATATGGAGTATAGCTACCTCTAAATCTTCCCTTCAGCCATTTTATAGCCATCCTCTTCCGCTCCTCCCCCTAGCCCCCTGTGGGTATTTTTATTTCTTCTCCTCCGCATCCCTCCATCCCATCACTCGTTCAAAGGAGGAGTAATTCACAGATCGATTCCCTGGTGATGAAACAAAAAGAGGCGCTGCTTGACCCAGGACTCAGAGGCCCTGTGTCATTAGTTTCTTCCCTGACAGTCATAATTCAGGCAACTGCACCAGCTCCATAATGTCGGCTAGGCCCCTATCATTCTGCCTGGGCTAAAGAGCCAAGATGGCTAAGTGGGGGCTGGCAGTGGCTCGTAAACTAGACAGTGGGAGAGAGAGAGAGAGAGAGAGAGAGAGAGAGAGAGAGAGAGAGAGAGAGAGAGAGAGAGAGAGAGAGAGAGAGAGAGAGAGAGAGAGAGAGAGAGAGAGAGAGAGAGAGAGAGAGAGAGGATAAATCTGTCTCTTTTACTCATGCTGTAAAACATAGCTGGATAGATTTCTCTCCTATAGAGTGTAATGCAGCTGGGTCCTGTATCAGTGTACTACTGTGACTTTGAATCATCTGTCTCTTCTAATGGAGTATGGACAGGAGTACATGGTTTATCTTTTGTGTTGTGTTGTTTTGACTCAAACACACACACACACACAACACTACTACAGGATGCTGTGTGTGTGTGTGTGTGTGTGTTTGCTGTCTGTGCCAGGGTGACGCCACAGCCGCAGAGCAACAAGGCTGAAACGGAAACTGATCTGAGAACAGGAAGTCTAAGAAGAGAACATAGAACTGTGTGTGTGCGCATGTGTGCATGTATGTTAGGGTCGAGAAAAACAAATAGCCAGAATCTTTGCGTTAACGTTCCACTTGTGAGAAATGAAAATAAGCAACATTAGACTATGTACACATCATCTGTAGATAGTAGCCATGACAACACTGTTGGAGGGAAAACATTTCCTCTGAGGTTCTACAGAGCTTCCGTTCTGACTCTCAGCTGAAGAGAAAGACGGGGGAGAGAGAGAGAGCTGATGATTTCACTTCTCTAAAACTAAGACTAAACTGAATATCTGCTGAGGACCAAACCATGAGTCACCCTGTCAGTCCATCTGAATCACTAGCTGAAGAGAAAGTCTAAAGACTGTTATATGACCTGAAGAAATCGCTGACATTTGCATACTTCCTCCGAGAATAGGCACGTATAAAATGTGCCTCATATTTGGAGGAACAGGTACATGTGTAGAAAAATGCTTTGAAAACATGTATTGGGAACACTGTCATTGTCTATGAGAACCAAAAATGGAATGATACTTCAAGTGCCAACTGCCAATGAAGTATGTGTTCTACAACTTTTACAGTACAAAGTACTCCATGTATATCTGCTTGGCAGTCATTTCACACAGACACAGCTTCCAACAGTCATCTCAAATCCTTCCTCTAGAAGTGTTACATTGTGGCTTTGACAAGCCACTTAAAGATAGGACCTAGGAAGATAGGGTCTTCCAAAAGAGTGTGTGTGTGTGTGTGTGTGTGTGTGTGTGTGTGTGTGTGTGTGTGTGTGTGTGTGTGTGTGTGTGTGTGTGTGTGTGTGTGTGTGTGTGTGTGTGTGTGTGTGTGTGTGTGTGTGTGTGTGTGTGTGTGTACTTTGCTACCCCTACTATACAGCCAAACCTAACACATCAACGGGACTACTAGACTACTCCTCACATATGCTTCACTATAACTCTGATACAGTCTGATACTCAAAAGCCCCAGTCATGTTGACTCAGTGTAGAAAGTAACGAAGCTGCTAAATTAGGTGTTTCTCAATCAACAGGCCCTCTATCCCTGAGAGCTGAACAATAACTGTGTAGGTTACCTACCATGTAATAACGGTAGACCTATTCCCATGTTACCACTGTGCACCTACCATGTAATAACTGTACACCTATTCCCATGTTACCACTGTGCACCTACCATGTAATAACTGTAGACCTATTCCCATGTTAACACTGTGCACCTACCATGTAATAACTGTAGACCTATTCCCATGTTACCACTGATCCCCTACCATGTAATAACTGTAGACCTATTCCCATGTTACCACTGTGCACCTACCATGTAATAACTGTAGACCTATTCCCATGTTACCACTGTGCACCTGCCATGTAATAACTGTAGACCTATTCCCATGTTACCACTGAGCACCTACCATGTAATAACTGTAGACCTATTCCCATGTTACCACTGTGCACCTGCCATGTAATAACTGTAGACCTATTCCCATGTTACCACTGTGCACCTACCATGTAATAACTGTAGACCTATTCCCATGTTACCACTGATCCCCTACCATGTAATAACTGTAGACCTATTCCCATGTTACCACTGTGCACCTACCATGTAATAACTGTAGACCTATTCCCATGTTACCACTGTGCACCTGCCATGTAATAACTGTAGACCTATTCCCATGTTACCACTGTGCACCTGCCATGTAATAACTGGGCATAAGGGGACTGTTGAGGCTATTGGTTATCCCATGTCACTAATCAGTGATATCTAGTTATTGCAATAAAATGACTAATCTAGGCCTACAGTAAAGCAAAAAGACAGTGATATGAGTATTTTTACTTTGTAGACTACTTTATCCCAAAGAAATGTCAATGTTACTTGATAATTGAATGGTCCCCCGTCAAAGTAGCCTATATCATTAGGTAACATTTAAAAAACGTTGATGAATACGTGCTGGTCAAATCAATCACACTCACGTGCTCCTTGGTCTTGGAGATCCACGTCTCGATGAGGAGAGAGAGGCGCGTGCCGTGGAACCTCCCGGTGCTCTTCACCGCGAGGAAGATGTCCGTTAACCTCAACAGGGATGGAGTGACGACAACCCTTCTCCGTTCCAAAGCCCTCAACTTGTCTCTCCTTCTCTGTATCTCCGCTTGTAAGCCACCAACAGTCTTGTTCATATTAGAGACAGCGGCGGGTTGTCGAGGAAACTTGGCCGGCTTTGGTGGCTCCTTCGCCGGGGAGAGAGGCGCCTCTTGAATCGAGCGCAGTAAGTCTCCCCCGGACGCATTGTGGATATAATTGAGTTTGTGGAGATTCCGCGTCCTTAGTTGAAAGTCCACGATTAAAATTATGAATAAAGTTAATATAAAAACAGGGAGTGCCCGAAGCATCCTCCTTCTATGCATGATAAACTGAGATTTTGGGCTATTTCATTTGAAGAAGATAAAAAGTGTTTTGCCTCGACCCGTTGAACACATCCTCAACTTCCTTCTGTAATGTATTCTGATCTAATTTAGTGATCATTCTCCAATGACAACCGCCTTCCGTTGACAAATCATTCTGACACTGCCCCGCGTATTATATATGGGCTATAAATTCCTTTTTGTTAATACAATTTCAAGTTTTAAAAAGTTTGCTGTCCACTCATTGTGATCTTAAATATTTAATTATCCACATCGAAGTTGTAAAGTGTATTCTCAAATTAATATGCATTTCTATGGCAACTTCCCATCAAAACTTTTATAACTGTCTCTCTCACCAACTGCCGACTTTACTATGAACCATTTTCTTTAATGAGTTTGACATTTTTGTCTATCTGAGTCTGTCTGGTCTGGTAGCTACACAACGGTCTTCCCACCTGGACCTTCTCTCTCGAGTTTCAGCGCCAGCGGAAGGGAGGAGATATGTATCATTCGTTCACTCACCACTGCAATCACTCCGCCTCTTCCCTTCGGTAAAGGCACCGTGCGTAATTTAAATGACAAATTAACAGTAGAGAGAACAATTTAAAGCCCTTTGGGATTTATTAAAGTTTTTGTTGTTTTGATCCATTTACCAATTTTAAAAATGTATTTGTAACAGAAAGTAACATAACGTTTGATGAATAATAAGGTTTTAGTGACACTTCCACTAGTCAGTGCACGTCTGCCAGAGCCTCCATCCGTAGGCTATGACTCACCATTTTAAAGAATCCCCCCAAAACTACATTGTAAAATAGAAAAGACAATTCCCGACAGCTTTCGAAACTGATAAGACACTACCGGTCAGACAAGCTATAGGGTGGGCTATTTTTTGAATGAGGACATTCATTGTAAAAACCCATCTAATCTTCCCTCTCGCTCCCTATCTCTCTCACTCCAGGGAGAGAATCTCTCACCAGAGATGAGTTCTCGCATGTGGCACAAAAGCCCCGACTGTTTACGAGTTAATCCTCAACAGGTTCTGTCCATTTCTGACATGACTAGGAGCTTAACTGTTATTGGCAATGCCCAAATAATGCTCCCGCCGCCTCCCAAATGGCACCCTATTCCCTAGTGCGCTATTTTTGGCCAGGGCAATAGGGCTCTGGGAAAATGTAGTGCACTATGTAGGGGAAAGGATCCTATTTGTGATGGAGCCTTCATCTGTAGATGCGGGGGAAGGAAGCAGCAAGACAACTGCATAGCGTGCAGGGGCTTGATCTGAAGTATAACTAAATGAATAGTCGAGACTGATAAGGACTTGGCAGAGGCTAGAGGGGTTAATGTATGCCGAGAGAGAGAAGCACATAGGCTGGTAGAGGTTAATGAATGTCATCACACTGGAGATGGATTTTATGCATGCCCATTTTATGCATGCCCATTGCCCACATCATGTTCCCCAAGTACTGCCAATTAGAGCCTTAATTAGGGTGTGCAGTAGGGCCTAATCACTGCATAGGCCACAGTCAATCAGAAAAGGCCTGTCACAGATCAAACTCGTCCTAATTGCAGTGGGAGAGAAGCGGGGGTTCTCAGAAGTGTTCATAGGGTGGGGAGTTGTGACCTGCCCCAGGCAAAACCCTTGGCTCCAAATCAGATTCCGCTTTAGGCTAATATTCAGTTTTACAGTCCTGTATGCAATATTTTTGCTTGTAGAGTATTCACACAACACTGTCTGTATCCCAATAAGCATCACATTATATTAGGCTCGTTCTTGTCTTTGTATTTTAGTAAATAGGCTATCCTCCCCTTTCAGGGACAGAGTTTGATAAAAGAGAGAAAGAGAGGTCGATAAATGAAAGAGAAAGAGGCTGATACAATTAATTCACCAGAGAATCAACGAGAGGGGACAAACGCGCAACCCTCATCCGCACCTTTGTTTGTTTGTCCTTTCTCAGCCTTCTCTTCTTACCATCCGTCCCTCCATCCCTCGCTTCACTCCTACTGACCAGCTGCCTTCCTTTCTCTCTCTCTCTCTCTCTCTCTCTCTCTCTCTCTCTCTCTCTCTCTTTCTCCTCCACCTCTCCACCTCCCTCCCTACATCCCCCGCTCTCTTTCTTTGTCCTCCATCCCCTTCCCTCCACCCAATCCCACATCCCCCCGCTCGGTCCCCCAGGTAAACCCTAGAAGTCCTGGGCACACCCCAGCTAGGCAAGGCCCAGGATCGGTTTACGGCCTAGCTGAAAAGGCCCTTTTAAAACGGCAAGTACATTGCTCCCCACTTTGAACAAAGACCCAGAGAGTCAAGGGAGCCTTTTAGCAGGGCTGTGTATCTCAGCCCCAAGAATGCATCCCAAATGGCACCCTATTACCTATAGACCCCCTGGTAAAAAGTACTGCACTAAATAGAGAATAGAGTGCCATTTGGGGACGCAGACCAGACAGGGGATTAGACTGTGTTCAAGTGTGGCTTTTATTGGAGATACATAAAATAGATTTATCCTACAAGTCCTTTACCATAGAAATGAATAAATAACTCTTTATACACTTTAAAATGTGGCAAAGGTGTAATTTATATTAATTAGACAATGCACTTACAGCACTGTAGGCTACAGAGTCACATTCAGATCCCATACACTACAAATGGTCTGATACCCATGAAGCCAATTTACAGTAATACATAAATGTATAAGACTAAGCTATGGATGGGCTCCCATCCTATATAGCCATTTAGGTCAAGCCAGGCAATTCAAAGATCTGCACAAATGAACTGATGTGACTTTTACACAACCATTCAAATAACAAAAAGCTTCATTTCAGGTCAAATCTTAAGTACCTGACAATCCACCTCTTCACCTCCAACCCTCCACCTGAACGCATGCGTACACACACACACTCACTATCTTGTCCGTCACAGGATCCTCCAACATTATCTGTGTATGTAGGTGTGTATATCACATTACATTAAGGTAAGACCACATGCCTGAATAGGTGACCTATATGACTGGATACCTGAAAAGGTGACCTATATGACTGGATACCTGAACAGGTGACCCATATGACTGGATACCTGAACAGGTGACCTATATGACTGGATACCTGAACAGGTGACCTATATGACTGGATACCTGAACAGGTGACCTATATGACTGGATACCTGAACTGGATACCTGAACAGGTGACCTATATGACTGGATACCTGAACAGGTGACCTATATGACTGATACCTGAACAGGTGACCCATATGACTGGATACCTGAACAGGTGGCCTATATGACTGGATACCTGAACAGATGACCTATATGACTGGATACCTGAACAGGTGACCTATATGACTGGATACCTGAACAGGTGACCTATATGACTGGATACCTGAACAGGTGACCTATATGACTGGATACCTGAACAGGTGGCCTATATGACTGGATACCTGAACAGGTGACCTACAGTTGAAGTCGGAAGTTTACATTTACCTTAGCTAAATACATTTAAACTCAGTTTTTCACAATTCCTGACATTTAATCCAAGTAAAAATTCCCTGTCTTAGGTCAATTAGGATCACCACCTTATTTTAAGAATGTGAAATGTCAGAATAATAGTAGAGAGAATGATTTATTTCAGCTTTTATTTCTTTCATCACATTCCCAGTTGGTCAGAAGTTTACATACACTCAATTAGTATTTGGTAGCATTGCCTTTAAATTGTTTAACTTGGGTCAAACGTTTTCGGTAGCCGTCCACAAGCTCCCCACTTTTTCAGTTCTGCCCACAAATGTTCTATAGGATTGAGGTCAGGGCTTTGTGATGGCCACTCCAATACCTTGACTTTGTTGTCCTTAAGCCATTTTGCCACGACTTTGGAAGTATGCTTGGGGTCATTGTTCATTTGGAAGACCCATTTGTGACAAACCTTTAACTTCCTGACTGATGTCTTGAGATGTTGCTTCAATATATCCACGTCATTTTCCTTACTCATAATGCCATCTATTTTGTGAAGTGCACCAGTCCCTCCTGCAGCAAAGCACCCCCACAACATAATGCTGCCACCCCCGTGCTTCACGGTTGGGATGGTGTTCTTCGGCCTTCAAGCCTCCCTCTTTCTCCTCCAAACATAATGATGGTCATTATGGCCAAACAGTTCTATTTTGGTTTCATCAGACCAGATGACATTTCTCCAAAAAGTACGATCTTTGTCCCCATGTGCAGTTGCAAACCGTAGTCTGGCTTTTTTAATGGCGGTTTTGGAGCAGTGGCTTCTTCCTTGCTGAGCGGCCTTTCAGGTTATGTCGATATAGGACTCGTTTTACTGTGGATATAGATACTTTTGTACCTGTTTCCTCCAGCATCTTCACAAGGTCCTTTGCTGTTGTTCTGGGATTGATTTGCACTTTTCGAACCAAAGTACGTTCATCTTTAGGAAACAGAACACGTCTCCTTCCTGAGCGGTATGATGGCTGCGTGGTCCCATGGTGTTGATACTTGCGTACTATTGTTTGTACAGATGAACGTGGTACCTTCAGGCTTTTGGAAATTGCTCCCAAGGATGAACCAGACTTGTGGAAGTCAACAATTTTTTTTCTGAGGTCTTGGCTGATTTCTTTTGATTTTCCCATGATGTCAAGCAAAGAGGCACTGAGTTAGGCCTTGAAATACATCCACAGGTACACCTCCAATTGACTGAAATGATGTCAATTAACCTATCAGAAGCTTCTAAAGCCATGACATCATTTTCTGGAATTTTCCAAGCTGTTTAAAGGCACTCAACTTAGTGTATGTAAACTTCTGACCCACTGGAATTGTGATACATCGGCGGTCGATGTCACCGGTTTTTTAGCCATTGTCGATCCACTTTTAATTTTCCATTGGTGTTGTCTATGTTTTACACACCTGGTTTCAATCCCACAATTACTTGTTCATTATTTAATCCTCTGTTCCCCCATGTTTGTTTGGGGGTTTGTTATTTGTATTGTGGTCTGTTACTGTGGGCTTGGCTATATTTTGTCGTGTATAGTGATTATTCTTTGAGTAAATAGTTATTATTACTCATATCTGCTGTCCTGCGCCTGACTCCTCTACACCAGCATCACACAGACGCATTACAATTATAAGTGAAATAATCTGTCTGTAAACAATTGTTGGAAAAATTACTTGTGTCATGCACAAAGTAGATGTCCTAACCGACTTGCCAAAACTATAGTTTGTTAACAATAAATTTGTGGAGTGGTTGAAAAACTAGTTTTAAAGACTCCAACCTAAGTGTATGTAAACTTCCGACTTCAACTGTATATGACTGGATACCTGAACAGGTGACCTATATGACTGGATACCTGAACAGGTGACCTATATGACTGGTTACCTGAACAGGTGACCTGTATGACTGGGTTAGAGTCCAGTGGATTTTCAGTTGAAAGTAGCTGCTCCTTGACAGCTGGGGAAAAATAGGTTCCCATTATTCTAGACACTGGAGCATTCAGTTGATTAAGTGCAGGAGTTCACCCACGGTCAGACTGCAATCAGTTATATTAAGGCTTGTTTTTCCTCCTCTTCACTGCTACCCGTCATATATCATCATTAAGAACATCAAGGGATTGTCTATGGACATGTGATCTAGCCAGTAACACACACACACACACACACACACACACACACACAGTAATAAGCGACTGGGTGTTGATAACAAGTCTCTTCTCTTACAGTAATCTGAATCGACAGCACTTGGTTCACGTGAATTTAATTATAATCCAAGTTAAATTGCCTAATGGTAATTGACTCTTTCATTTGTAATTTGGTGTCTTTCCGAGATCTTACAGAAGATGGCAGTATAGTACAATAATTTGGAAAAAAAGAGAAAGAGAAAGTGTGTGCATCTGTGTGTGCATGTGTGTTTGAGAGAGCGAGAGCGAAAGCGAGAGAGAGAGAGAGAGAGAGAGAGAGAGAGAGAGAGAGAGAGAGAGAGAGAGAGAGAGAGAGAGAGAGAGAGAGAAAATGCTTTGTGAGGCTCTCTCTGGAACCAAGATACATTTAGGCTCAATACAGTCATTAATTCTACTGTAAATGAGACACACTTACTCACACACACAGACAAGACACGTTCATTTAGTGTGAGCATGTCTGTTTCTAAACCAATCGAATCGACCAATCCTGCTGGTTGACAGCCTATCCCCTGGGGTGTCTTTGATATGTCCACTTCATGACATGGTTCTTAGATCAATAACCAATAACATGCCAATCACCAATCAACCCTCCGGTTAGAAAAACACTCCACAGTGACCAAAACCACATGAATGGATGGATCTACAATCATCCCTTCATCCTTCCATCCTTCCATCCCTCCGTTCCTGATGAGAAGTGAATTGAAAGAGGAGAGATGTGGAATGACTTGAATAATTTACAGTGCTTGGCCAACTCTGTTTGAGGTTTAGAATTCCCATGGCCACTGGAAGTTCAAAAGGTCATAGTCACAACAACATAATACATGTAGTCTATTGCTCCAGCAGCAGCAGTTACAAAATGACTAGGCTATTTGGGCAAACAGATTGCTATTTCTTTTTTCATTCAACCCCCTTACATAAAAGGGCAGACCAGACAAGCTTAATTTAAAATGTTTTACAAGAGAGATACGATCAGTGAATGTATTATGTTTGTAAACAAACTCCATATGAATAAAAGTGAGGCCAATACCATAACATGGCAATGCTACTGTACAAAGGTGAAGAAGCCTACTCTCATTAACCATTAAACAAAAATTTGACACGGTTTACGTAACTTCACTTATAAAATCTAATCAAATTCTTAGAAAACGTCCTCGGTCACCTTCCCTCACTCTCCTTTTTCTATTGACTACAATTGGTTTCAGCTGTTTTTCCCCTTGTTTTACGTTACGTTTTCTTTTTTTTAATGGCTCAACAAGAGTATAAGCTTCTCGGTGAGCAGTTGTTCACATATAAAGGCCAGGTTTTCCCGTGGATGACACGCAGGAATTAACCACTGAAAATATCGACAGCTTGGAACACTTTGAGATCAAGGACTGTCACACGCTGGGCTCGAACTCAGGTCTCAGATGTGGAGAGTTGGGTGTTCTACCCCTTAGCCACAGAGGAGGTATAGTTGGACCCAAACGAAACACTCAAGGCAAAACTCCAGGCAAAGTAGATTTAATTTAAAGAAAGGTTCTTTGCAAGTCAAAAATAATCCAACAAAAGTTCTTCTCAGAAAGAGGTATACTAACGGAGATAAAGTAAACAAAACAGGAGGAAAAATAAAATAACTCCACGAGGGGAGAAAAAGAAAAGCTTACTTGGGATAGCTTAGATAACTTGGAAAGACTCTGTGGGACACAGCAGGAGACACATAGCCAAGACTCAAAAACCAAGTGAGGAAAGGGGAAAAAACACAGCTAAAATACTCTATGGGAAACAAGGCACAGGTGACCTGGATAACACTAATAAGGAGACACGAGGAAGAGCTAAGGCAGAGGGGAACACAGGTGACCTCTAGAGGCCCGGAGACAAACAGGAGGCAGGAAGCTGACAGGACCCCCTCCTCTAGGAACGACTCCTGACGTTCCTTCCAGAACACCCTGGCCTCAGGGTACGAAACTCTCGGATCAAACCTGGGTCCAGGATGTCCTTGGCTGGAACCCAGGAGCGCTCCTCTGGCCCGTAGCCCTCCCAGTCCACCAGATACTGCAGAGAGTTCTGGACCCTCCGGGAGTCCAGTATCCGGCGCACTGTGTAGGCTGGCTGGCCGTCAATGATCCTGGGAGGTGGAGGGGGTCTGCGTTGGGGGCAAAGGAGAAGACAAGACAGGTTCTAGTAATGAAA
>CM059812.1:29557842-29715342 GCA_030435695.1 Brachymystax lenok tsinlingensis | reverse complement strand
TAGCTTAGATAACTTGGAAAGACTCTGTGGGACACAGCAGGAGACACATAGCCAAGACTCAAAAACCAAGTGAAGAACAAGGGGAAAAAACACAGCTAAAATACTCTAGGGGAAACAAGGCACAGGTGACCTGGATAGCACTAATAAAGAGACACGAGGAAGAGCTAAGGCAGAGGGGAACACAGGTGACCTCTAGAGGCCTGGAGACAAACAGGAGGCAGGAAGCTGACAAAGGACAGTGATGTTTCCTTGTCACTTTCCCCAAATCAGGTAAGTAAATGATTGAAAAGTATTCCATTCACACTGACAGTAGCTACAGAGGTATAATAAACATGACTGGTGCATGCACATCTATTACAAACTGAGTAGGTTGTAATTAAAGCATGAATAAGCCAACGTTCACAGTAAACAAATTAACAGCTGACTTTCCGCATTCTTATAGGGAAGATGTATGGCACTTACACAAATTATGATTGACTGAAAGAAATTGACAATAAGAAGATTGTGGGACCTGTTTTGAATGACTTCAATGCAGCTTTTGACATTATCAATCATAGTCGGCTGCTGGAAAACATGTGTTATGGCTTTACATCCGCTGCTTTATTGTGGTTTGACAGTCTAACAGAACACAGAGGGTGTTCTATAATGGAAGTCTCTGCAACATGATTCAGGTAGAGTCGGGCATTCCCCACAAGACATGCCACCAGGGGTCTCTTCACAGTCCCCGAGTCCAGAACAGACTCTGGGAAAGGCACAGTACTACATAGAGCCATGAATACATGAACTACACCTTATGGAACCACGCAGAATGTGAAGAGACACACACACAGGCACACATACAAGCATATGCACACACAGGCTAACACACACTCTACACACAAGTACATTGTGATGTTGATATATTGTGGTATTATAAATGTTGCAGTGTAGATATGTAGTGGTAGAGTAGTGGTGTAATAATGTGTTTGTTTTTAAATTGTTTTTAAATTGTGATGTAATTGCCTTAATCTTGTTTGGACCCCAGGAAGAGTAGCTGCTGCCATGGCAGTAGCTAATGGGGATCCTTAATACATACAACAACAAACATTATGATAATATAACTATTTGTGGTAGGCTTTTTCATCTCAAGCATATTGGTTAAAGTTTGTGCTCTCTCTCTCTCTCTCTCTCTCTCTCTCTCTCTCTCTCTCTCTCTCTCTCTCTCTCTCTCTCTCTCTCTCTCTCCCACCCATCTCTATCTCTCTCTCCTTCTCTCTCCATTTCCCTCTCTCCTTCTCTCCCCCCTCTCTCACTCTCTCCTCTCATTCTCTAACTCTCCTTCTCTCTCCCCCCTCTGCTTCTCACTCTCTTTCTCTCTATATCTCTCTCTCTCCTTCTCTCTCCTTCTCTCTCCCCCTCCATCTCTCTCTTTCTCTCGCTCTCTTTCTTCCTCTCTCTCTTCCTCTTTACTCATTCTCTGCTGCCTCTACTGCTGTTGGGTGCTGGATAGCATTTGCTAGCAACGCCCACCACCCCAGCCACCACCTGTTAGGTTCTGGTTTTCCTACCTGCAGGGGGATTGATAGAGTATACCCTGCTCACTGCCTGTAATCCTTATCATGTTAACATGCGGCGCGCGCTGGCGATGAGCTACCCTGAAGGAGGAGTTCCTAACGCCAAGACAACTTTCTGCATGTCCTGTAATCTACCTACTAAATGGTTCAACAAATACGTGCCGTTTCCTGTCTGAACTATGACTACTCTTACTACACCGGTCTTCTAGCCATCGCCGATCTATGTTCTATTTGTTTTGTCTTTTTTTACACACCTGGTTTCAATTCCCCAATTATATGTTCATTATTTAACCCTCTGTTTTCCCCATGTTTGTTGTGCGTGATTGTTTTGTGTTTTCGGTCCGTATTTGTGGGCTTGGTTATTCTTATTGTAATGCGTACGTGTTTTGAGTAAAGTTACTTGTGGTACTCATCTCTGCTGTCCTGCGCCTGACTCCTCTGCACCAGCTACACCCAGACCAATTACACTAGTTATTGGTCTGATAACCTGTTGTGTAAAGTGTAATTATAAACTGGGTGATTCGAGCCCTGAATGCTGATTGGCTGACAGCCGTGGTATATCAGACCATATACCACGGGTATGACAAAACATGTATTTTTACAATTACATTGATAACCAGTTTATAATAGCAATAGGGCATCTCAGGGGTTTGTGATATATGGCCAACATACCATGGCTAAGTATTGCGTTGTGCCTAAGAACTGCCCTTAGCCGTGGTATATTGGCCATATACCACCCCGGGCCTTATTTCTTAACTACAATATACTGTACATGGCTACTCTCAAGAACTACAGTATATAGCCTATATATATCTGTGGTACAGTGTGTTACCTGTGCTCAGGTTACAGTATGTAAGGTCAGTGTAGTATTGTTACAAAGGGATGGTGCCTTGGACAGCAGCCTTATTGACAGAACCTGTGAGATGTGGTTAGCTCTTCAGGACCTGGTATTCTTCTCTCTCTTTCTCCCTCTCTCTATTTCTTAGGGGACAAACTACATTCACCTTCACTGCCACCTTTCTCTCTCACTCTCTTGCTCTCTCTCTCTCCCTTCCCCTCCTCTCCCAGGTTCAGTATGGACCCAGTGTATCATCACCCTGATGTTTGAGGATGATTTCCCAGAGGAGGCTAACCAGATCACCTTTGTGAGGATGCCCTGGCTGGAGAACCTGGAGAAGGGGAAGACTTACACCAAGAGGCCCTCTCCACGCCTCTACTCCTCCCATCTACACCAGCATCTTATGCCCAAAGGCCTGCAGAAGAAGAAGGCCAAAGTGAGTGGGGTTAGATGGTTACACATACAGCATTATGCCTTCAGTGAGTGGGTTTAAATGGTAGTGAGTGTGGTTAGATGGTAGTGAGTGGGTTCAGATGGTAGTGAGTGGGGTTAGATGGTAGTGAGAGGGGTTAAATGGTAGTGAGTGGGGTTAGATGGTAGTGAGTGGGGTTAGATGGTAGTGAGTGGGGTTAGATGGTAGTGAGTGGGGTTAGATGGTATTGAGTGGGGTTTAGATGGCAGTGAGTGGCGTTAGATGGTAGTGAGTGGGGTTAGACGGCAGTGAGTGGGTTTCGATGGCAGTGAGTGGGGTTAGATGGTAGTGAGTGGGGTTAAATGGTAGTGAGTGGGGTTAGATGGTAGTGAGTGGGGTTAGATGGTAGTGAGTGGGGTTAGATGGTAGTGAGTGGGGTTAAATGGTAGTGAGTGGGGTTAGATGGTAGTGAGTGGGGTTAGATGGTAGTGAGTGGGGTTAGATGGTAGTGAGTGGGGTTAAATAGTGAGTGGGGTTAGATGGCAGTGAGTGGGGTTAGATGGTAGTGAGTGGGGTTAGATGGTAGTGAGTGGGGTTAGATGGTAGTGAGTGGGGTTAGATGGTAGTGAGTGGGGTTAGATGGTAGTGAGTGGGGTTAGATGGTAGTAAGTGGGGTTATATGGTAGTGAGTGGGATTAGATGGTAGTGAGTGGGGTTTAGATGGTAGTGAGTGGGGTTAGATGGTAGTGAGTGGGGTTAGATGGTAGAGAGTGGGGTTAGATGGTAGTGAGTGGGGTTAGATGGTAGTGAGTGGGGTTAGATGGTAGTGAGTGGGGTTAGATGGTAGAGAGTGGGGTTAGATGGTAGTGAGTGGGTTCAGATGGTAGTGAGTGGGGTTAGATGGTAGTGAGCGGGGTTAGATGGTAGTGAGCGGGGTTAGATGGTAGTGAGTGGGGGTTAGATGGTAGTGAGTGGGGTTAGATGGTAGTGAGCGGGGTTAGATGGTAGTGAGTGGGGTTAGATGGTAGTGAGTGGGGTTAGATGGTAGTGAGTGGGTTCAGATGGTAGTGAGTGGGGTTAGATGGTAGTGAGTGGGGTTAGATGGTAGTGAGTGGGGGTTAGATGGTAGTGAGTGGGGTTAGATGGTAATAAGTGGGGTTAGATGGTAGAAAGTTGGGTTAGATGGTAGTGAGTGGGGTTAGATGGTAGTGAGTGGGGTTAGATGGTTACACATACAGTATTATGCCTTCAGTCAGACAGGCACAGCAGTGAGGGGGAAAGCTAGAGAGATACACATACTTACATGTATGTACAAACACCTGCAGGGACGTACGCACACACTCTCTTAACACACTACACACTGTTAACCCTATATCACCCTGTCTTGCCATACACACAACACGCTGTTAACCCTATATCACCCTGTCTCTCCATACACACTACACACTGTTAACCCTATATCACCCTGTCTCCTCCATACACACTACACACTGTTAACCCTATATCACCCTGTCTCCTCCATACACACTGTTAACCCTATATCACCCCTGTCTCCTCTATACACACTGTGTGGTGGAATTATTGTAATCAAAAGGAGAGACTTTTAGATTTCTTCAAAACAATCAAACGTTATTATTTAATTACTGCAGTATTGAAGCTGGTCGGTAATCAACCCTGGAGATGATCACTGAGAACTCAACGAGTTGGTTTGAGCCACAGCATTTTATAGCAAAGTCCATCCTCCTTCAGTCTACATGACAAACAACAGATGTATGGAATGGGTCACAAGGTTAAGATTTGTATGAAAGATACTTATAATTCACAGCAGACAGTATCTGCTGTAAAAACTGTCCTCACTGTGTAGAGACCAGTGTCTGGCCCCCCAACTCCATGCTGGAGCCATCTCCCCCTGGTACCCCAGTACAGAAACATTAACTCATGCGCTGGAACGTGGTATCAACCAAAGACATCGTAAATCTCCTGTCAGTGTTAAATCCCCCAGTGGCCCACTTTCAGTTCACACAGACACAATAGAGTTATAAGAACCCTCTATTCTGTTGCATAAAACAACCATTTGATGCAATTACAGCATTATAACATAATCTTGCAATTTTGCTCTCACAACCGTTAACCCCATATCACCCTGTCTCTCCATACACACTACACATTGTTAACTCTATATCACCCTGTCTCCTCCATACACACTACACACTGTTAACCCTATATCACCCCTTTCTCCTCCATACACACTGTTAACCCTATATCACCTGTCTCCTCCATATACTGTTAACCCTATATCACCCCTTTCTCCTCCATACCCACTGTTAACCCTATTTAACTCCTGTCTCCTCCATACACACTACACACTGTTAACCCTATATCACCCTGTCTCTACATACACACTACACACTGTTAATCCTATATCACCCTGTCTCCTCCATACACATTACACACTGTTAACCCTATACCACTCTGTCTCCTCCATACACACTATTAACCTTTTACTGCAGTGGGTTAAATCAGAGTCACACAGAGTGTTTCTTGGAAGTTTTAAACAAATCTACTTTGAAACAAAAGTATACACCTCACACACATGGTTATGGGCTTAAAAAAAAAGAGGACACTTGTACCATGTAATTTAGATTAAATGTATACAATTTTGATTTTGCATCCCAATATTACACTTGATATACATCACTGAAGACTGAAATATAACAAAACGATTTGACATAAAAACACCAGATTTTCTGCGTTTTTGTATATTTTTTTGTATGTTTATTAATTATGAAATTATGAAAAATATGAATAACATTCCACCCATGAGGCCACTAGAGGGCGCTTTTGGTCATTCAACTGCAGGAAAGAGCTACTATATCTCCCCTATCTCCTCCATAGGTAATCTATGTGACCAGGAACCCTAAAGACATCCTGGTATCCTACTTCCACTTCTCTAAGTTCATGAAGAATCTGGACAGTCCAGAACACAATGACGAGATGCTGGACAAGTTCTTCTGTGGATGGAGTGAGTGCCACTAATCACCCTCCCTCCATCACATGGCACTTCTTTGGCCAAATTGGCTTCATATGTGTAACACAGTATCATACAAAACCGTAAGCTAACTAACAACTAACACACACTGACTAACACTTACTGTCTGCTGTCCTATATGAACCCATCTCTTCAGTGCTTGGTGGCTGCTGGTTCGACCATGTCAGAGGATGGTACAACAACCAGGACAAATACAACATCATGTTCCTCAGATATGAAGAGATGATCAAGGTAACATGACATTTACACTGATTAAAAGCTATATGTACCACATGAATACCTACACCACTGCACTGACCTGTTATAAGATACAGTAGCCTACATCAATTACGCATCTGTTACTACTGCAACACGTCATGCAACAGATCTAGTTTTATGAGTATTCAGGTGGTTTTAATTAAACGTGAAACATCCAGCTGAAATAAACTCCTGAAATAATCTCCTGGATTGCTACAATAAATGTTGAACTTTACTCGCTACTGAATCCTCCGTTATTTCACGTGACAAGCATAGTGGAGAAAGTCACCTTCAATAACATGAGGAAAGATGACAAGGCCAACTATGAGTTCCTGCCTGACAACGTCAAAGACAAGAACAAGGGGAAGTTCCTACGCAAAGGTGAGGGGAAATGTTTAGAGGCTTTATTGTTGAAATTGATACATGAAAAACATGAGTATAGGTTTTACGGGTATCGTGGGGGGGCGGAAAAGAGAGGGGGGTGTATTTAAGGCGGTTTATAGAACTTCCAGTCAGAAAGTGAGCCCCCTAGTTCCCCTTCCAGTGTCAATGTATCTGAAATACATCAAGCATAGCTTTATCCATAGGATAGCTTTATTGGCAGGTAGCCTAGTGGTTAGTGCATTGGGCCAGTAACCGAAAGGTTGCTAGATCAAATCCCCGAGCTGACAAGGTAAAAATCTGTCATTCTGCCCCTGAACAAGACAGTTAACCCACTGTTCCTAGGCCGTCATTGAAAATAAGAATGTGTTCTTAACTGACTTGCCTAGTTAAAAAAAAAAAAAATCCTCTCAGGTACCATAGGAGACTGGAAGAACTCGTTGACAGTGGCCCAGAGTGAATGCTTTGACCAGATCTATCAGGAGAGGATGAAGGACCTATCTCTCAACTTCGTCTGGGACATCGCAGAGCTTCAAGGCTGATAGACACACACACACGCAAGCGTGTATGCACACTCTCTCACACATACACACAGTGGCGGTTCTAGCTTGTATGGCACCTTGGGCGAACCAGTCCTTTGGCGCCCCCCCTATAAAAAGCATCGTTCTGCACTAACTGTAATTTTTATTCAGACATTTGGAACACAAATAAATAATGATAACTTTTAACTATATAAAAATACTAAAATAAGACTTGTAAATATAAAAAAGTGACAAATACAAACAAATTGTAGTATATAAAAAGATAATCGAATTATTACACTATTACCCTGTTGCTAACAAAACTAAATTGCACAAATCCTATATCACACAAATAGAATAACACACTTATAAAGAAGAGAACCTGATTATTGCACTTCGAACAAGAAACACACAAACTAAATTGCAAAACGAATTGCACTAGTACTGTACGAAGTTAGAGGTGCGCTATTTGATAGATTCCCCGCTCCCCCTACCTCTGGCTTCTAGTGGGGAGACCTGAGGTCAACCTGCCCCCTTCCCATCTCGTACTTCTGAGTGGGATAACTTCCCAGGCAATAGCCTGCCAGGGCGCCCACTCCGACAAGGTTAATTGTCCCAAACGGTGACATGATATCATTGACATGACGTGCAAATGAGCGATAAAAAACCGATCGCGCAAATGTCATCATTCGGAATATTATTATTTATTTTATTTACATTTTATTTTGTGCGGGTGCCCCATTCCGTCCACGGCAAGATGCCGCCCTGGGCGGCTGCCCATGTCACTTATGCCTAAATGCGCCACTGCATACACACATACATTCTCTCTCTCTCTCTCTCTCTCTCTCTCTCTCTCTCTCTCTCTCTCTCTCTCTCTCTCTCTCTCTCTCTCTCTCTCTCTCTCTCTCTCTCTCTCTCTCTCTCTCTCTCTCTCTCGAACTGTTAAATTGAGTTCCACAAATATCGTACTCTTTTAATAATGTGAATAAAAATGAAACATATTCATTTAATTAAAAGACTGCTGCAAATATAATCGGTATAATATACACTGCTCAAAAAAATAAAGGGAACACTTAAACAACACAATGTAACTCCAAGTCAATCACACTTCTGTGAAATCAAACTGTCCACTTAGGAAGCAACACTGATTGACAATAAACTTCACATGCTGTTGTGCAAATGGAATAGACAACAGGTGGAAATTATAGGCAATTAGCAAGACACCCCCAATAAAGGAGTGGTTCTGAAGGTGGTGACCACAGACCACTTCTCAGTTCCTATGCTTCCTGGCTGATGTTTTGGTCACTTTTGAATGCTGGCGGTGCTTTCACTCTAGTGGTAGCATGAGACGGAGTCTACAACCCACACAAGTGGCTCAGGTAGTGCAGCTCATCCAGGATGGCACATCAATGCGAGCTGTGGCAAGAAGGTTTGCTGTGTCTGTCAGCGTAGTGTCCAGAGCATGGAGGTGCTACCAGGAGACAGGCCAGTACATCAGGAGACGTGGAGGAGGCCGTGGGAGGGCAACAACCCAGCAGCAGGACCACTACCTCCGCCTTTGTGCAAGGAGGAGCACTGCCAGAGCCCTGCAAAATGACCTCCAGCAGGCCACAAATGTGCATGTGTCTGCTCAAACGGTCAGAAACCGACTCCATGAGGGTGGTATGAGGGCCCAACGTCCACAGGTGGGGGTTGTGCTTTCAGCCCAACACCGTGCAGGACGTTTGGCATTTGCCAGAGAACACCAAGATTGGCAAATTCGCCACTGGCGCCCTGTGCTCTTCACAGATGAAAGCAGGTTCACACTGAGCACGTGACAGACGTGGACGGAGACTGGAGACGCCGTGGAGAACGTTCTGCTGCCTGCAACATCCTCCAGCATGACCGGTTTGGCGGTGGGTCAGTCATGGTGTGGGGTGGCATTTCTTTGGGGGCCGCACAGCCCTCCATGTGCTCGCCAGAGGTAGCCTGACTGCCATTAGGTACCGAGATGAGATCCTCAGACCCCTTGTGAGACCATATGCTGGTGCGGTTGGCCCTGGGTTCCTCCTAATGCAAGACAATGCTAGACCTCATGTGGCTGGAGTGTGTCAGCAGTTCCTGCAAGAGGAAGGCATTGATGCTAAGGACTGGCCCGCCCGTTCCCCAGACCTGAATCCAATTGAGCACATCTGGGACATCATGTCTCGCTCCATCCACCAACGCCACGTTGCACCACAGACTGTCCAGGAGTTGGCGGATGCTTTAGTCCAGGTCTGGGAGGAGATCCCTCAGGAGACCATCCGCCACCTCATCAGGAGCATGCCCAGGCGTTGTAGGGAGGTCATTCAGGCACGTGGAGGCCACACACACTACTGAGCCTCATTTTGACTTGTTTTAAGGACATTACATCAAAGTTGGATCAGACTGTAGTGTGGTTTTCCACTTTAATTTTGAGTGTGACTCCAAATCCAGACCTCCATGGGTTGATAAATTTGATTTCCATTGATAATTTTTGTGTGATTTTGTTGTCAGCACATTCAACTATGTAAAGAAAAAAGTATTTAATAAGATTATTTCATTCATTCAGATCTATGATGTGTTATTTTAGTGTTCCCTTTATTTTTTTGAGCAGTGTACTTCATTACAGAGAGGAAGAACCTGAGAACTCCTCACCGATATGGCAGGGGCGAATATCGCGGTAACGGAGAGCCAGTTCAGGTGCCCTATTTGCCTGGATATCTTGAAGGATCCGGTGTCCATTCCGTGCGGACACACCTACTGCATGGCATGCATGAACTGTTATTGGGACCAAGCCGACCTTGGTCACTACAGTTGTCCGCAATGTCGGGAAGAGTTCACACCTCGACGGGTGCTACGGCGGAACACGGTGCTACAAGAGGTAGTGGACAAACGCAAACTGAACGAACTGGCTACGGCGCCGGAGTTGTATCTAGGCGGCGTAGGGGACATTCCGTGCGACTTCTGCCCGGTTCAGAACAAACTGAAAGCGCTCAAGTCGTGTCTGGTATGCTTGGCGTCTTTCTGCGAGCTCCACGTTTTGCCGCACCGCGACGTGGGGTCGTTGCGGCGGCATAAACTTGTTGCCGCGGTGGAGAGCTTGGCGGAAAGGCTGTGCGCGCAGCACCGTTTGGGCCTGGAGCAGGGCGGCGACGGGGGTGATGCGGTGGAGTGGAGCGGCGACTGTATGCTGTGCGAGTCTGACCAAGAGGAACTGCACAGCATCGGCGCGGAAACGGGTAGTAATCATAATACATGGGACTTATATAGCGCTTTTCAAGGACCTTTACAATTTTGCAAAGCCTACTCATCACTCTGGTGATTAAAAACAAAGTTGTTTCCTGAAAACACTTGTTGATCTTTCCACCTAGGAGTACAAACTGTTAGCCTGAGAGACAAAGGGTTTAAATGTCTATGGTTGGCACAAAACATGTCTGTACCCTGCAGGCGAACAAACTGCCACTATCCCTAACAACTGAATAGAGGATGAATAGCCTATGCGATATGGCTGATATGGCAGCCTATGAATATGATTGATTGTGACAGATTGCATCCCTCTGCACCAGTTTGATGCAGGTTAGTTACGTCACTGGAAACACCCCACTGTACACCCTCTGCTGTGGGCAGGCTATACTATCTGGGGTATCGCTCCCATACCAGGAGAGAAGTAGGCAGGTGCTGTAGGTGTATGTCACTAATGGGGCACGGCACTAATGCTGCTCTGCTCATAGAGACTGGAGTGCTGCTGAACAAGATTCATTGTCCACTATATAAGTATATGCAATATACACTGAGTGTGCAATCCATTAGGAGCACCTGCTCTTTCCATGAGACTGACCAGGTAAAAGGTATGATCCCTTATTGATGTCACTTCAATCAGTGTAGATGAAGGGGAGGAGACAGGTTAAAGAAGGATTTTTAAGCCTTGAGACAATTGAGATATGGATTGTACACTTGAAAAAACAACAAACACTAAGTCTCAAACTCACTCAGGAAACAACCACACATGGTAAACAATTCAAGCTTCAGCAAAGGACAACAGAAAACACACCTCTTTTATTAACAGGGATATCATAATGAGTAAATAGGAGAGAGGGGGATGGGAAGAGACTGACGGGAGAGAAGGAAGAGCAGAAGAAGAGAATAAACAGTGAGGAATTGATGGGGAAAGGGAGGGATAATTGAGAGAAAGAAAGACTGGATGCAAGCTGAAAAATAAAGGAGAGAGAAATATGAATGAGGAAGAGATGGAGAGGGCTACGAAGAATAATGCAGTCAAAAAAGACGGAGTAAAAGGAAGACAGTGAGACAAACAGCCTAAACCATGAGAGAGAGGGAGAGAGGGACGAACGGTGACATGATAAAAATGCTCCACTCATCACCCCTCTCTCCTACCTCTCCCTCCATCCCTCCCGCTCTCCCTCCTCCATCCCTCCTGCTCTCCCTCCATCCCTCTCTCCCCCATCCCTCCCTCTCTCCTCCTTCTCCCATCTATCCCTCCCTCTCTCCATCCCCAGGCGGCTCCCCTGCTGTGTACTCCCACCCACTGCCACTGGGCGGCGCCCCCGAGCCCCTCTCATCCTCCCTGCAGAAGGCTTCAGTGCAGCCCGCAGAGCTCTGTCGCACCTCAGGGCCCGCATGGAGGAACTCTGTAGAGATGAAGTGGACAAGATCAGCCGCGCAGGTGGAGGGAGTAAAGACACAGACACACACAACTGCATGCAGGTTTTCACAGCTATGCTCTCAGAGACTCCGATAATGCATCTCAAATGACAATGTGTGATGTCACTATGTGACACTTTTTTACTTCTCTGTAGTGAACGAGAGCTCCTCTGCCTGTCACATGTCTGGTGGAGAGTGTTTGAAAGGTAAGCCCAGAGAAACAGGACACAAACACAAACGCACACAGATACACACACACACACACACACACACACACACACACACACACAGCTCTCTCAGGGTCACCTCTGTGGTGTGTGTTTCTCATCTAAGACTCAGGCTTTAGGGTGAACATGTCTGGCCAGGGGATGTTAGTTGAATAGTTTTCAGTAACTTCTGATATGATTAATTTTTATGGAATGTGTCACTTTAACCATATCTACATGTACATACTACCTCAATCAGCTTGACTAACCGGTGCCTGTATGTAGCCTCGCTACTGTTATTTTTCGCTGTGTTTTTACTGTTTTTATTTCTTTACTTCCCTATTGTTCACATAATACCTTTTTTGCACTGTTGGTTAGAGCCTGTAAGGAAGCATTTCAGGTCTACACCTGTTGTATTCGACGCACGTGACAAATAAACTTTGATTTGTAACACTGATTCCTCTTTGTCTCATTCTCTACCTCCCTCCCCCTCTCACCTCTCTTTTCCTTTCTATTTCTGTCCCTCGCCTCCTTACTCCTTACCCCCTCTCCCTTCTTTCTTCTTCTCTCTCTCTCTCTCTACGTAGCAGTGCCTGCATCGTTTCCTCTCTCTCCAGCCTTCGGACCAGAGGAGGAGAGTATCCTTCCTCAGGTGTAAGTACTGACACACACACACAGCAGCCTTCCTGAGGTGTAAGTACTACCCACAATACACCTTGTCAGCCTGACTATGCCACCGGTATACCTTGTCACAGTGGCGATGCTGCCCTGGTCGAGTGGTATCCCGAGACGACCATGTTTTAACACCTGCCCTGTCCTTTGACAACCACTCCATCCCTTCAACACACACACACACACACACTGACACGCACACAAACACAGGTGTTGACATGCCGTTGGCACAAACCCAGAGCTACTCAGAAAGGAGATCTCTTTCTCCCATGCCCTCCTTCCCTCTTCCTCCTGTCCCCCTCCTCACCTTCAGTTATTGAGGGCGATACGGTAACCTGAGAACGCACTTGTGTCCCAAATGGCACCCTATTCCCCGTATAGTGCACTACTTTAGACCAGGGCCCTGGTCAAAAGCATTGCACTACATAGGGAATAGGGTGCCATTTGGGAAGTACGCCAAGTCTGTCTGGTGCTTTCTTCACCTTCATGAATAGTATGTGGATGTGATATTTCTGCCATTTAGTAGTCTGTTGTTCACGGTGAACAACAGGTACATGATGAGACAAGCCCATGGACAGGATGAGATCATGGGGACGGGAGTTAGGTTTAATCATTCACACTGACTGGGTTAGAGTAAAGGCCGCTACGCATTTTCCCGCAAACGGAGCGTCGTTTTCTACGTAGTTCTACGTACTTTTGTGCGGCTCAAATTTTGGAACGAACCGTATATGGAGCTCCGTTGCTCTGTTTGCATAGGGTGTGTAGGGCCCTTAAGACTGTGGCAGGCATATACTGTATCTGTCTGGACAAGACGTCAATCAGAACACTGTCCCTCTGTCCAGGCAACCACGCTATTGCGTAATAGTGCATTGTTAATTTCTTGTACTTCATTCTAATAGTTCTATTAGATTAAGACTGCCATATTTCCAGACATTCATATGTACACCGTTATTTTTACTGCGTGGAAAACTGTGTATTTAGTTCAATAATCTGTTAGAAATGGTACCCGGTGGTCATGATAATGCTATTGAGAGTTTATGACACTTCTAAGCTAACAGGTAAATAATTGTCAATCAATCACACTGGACTGAGGCATCTAATTGATTGGTTGGTTGATTGAGGAGATCAATCTCCTGTCCCTGGACACGGCCCACCCCACCCTGGTCCTTCTGGAGGGTCCCGATGGATTTCTCGCTTTATCTTTAACCCCCCCCTCTCTCTCCAGGCTCCTGTCGTCTGTCCCTGGATCCAGACACGGCCCACCCCACCCTGTTCCTCTTGGAGGGTTCCCAGGGGGCTCACTGTGGAGAGGAGCCCCAGTCCTACCCCCTCGCGCTTTGACTCCGTGGCCCAGGTCCTCTGTAGGGAGGGCCAGTTTGGAGGGGCCAGCTACTGGGAGGTGGAGTGGAGGGGAGGAGGGTGGGTGGACATTGGAGTGAAGTACAAAAGGATCGGATGTAAAGGTAGCTGCTTCTAGGGATTGTTTTTTTTTCTGTCAGTTATGTTGAGCAATTTGCAAATGTCAACATTTCACACACTAAGTGTTTGTAATAATGACTTTCTGATCAAGGCTTTGTCTGAAATGGTATCCTATTTGGCTCTGGACAGAATGTGTGTACTATATAGGGACAGCCAAAGGTTTTCTCATCAAGATTCCCTAGTGAAGTTTTCTATTAATGTTTTTCTAATCTAAAGGAGGCGGAAAACCCTGCCTGCTGGGACGGAACGAGAACTCATGGCGTCTGAGATGCACGCACGCCGGGTACGCCGCGTGGCACGATAACCGGAAGACGACCCTAGCTGCGCCCCTGTGCCCGCGGATCGCCGTGTTTCTGGAACACCAGAAGGGAGCCTTGTCATTCTATAGTGTGGCGTCGGACGCCGTTTCCCTGCTCCACACGCTCAGGTGTCCGTTCTCTCAGCCGCTGTACCCAGCGTTTCGGTTAGACCTGGACTCCACACTGTTGATATGTCCACATGAAAGACACAACGGGAACTAACTTCTTCTGATCTGTTTCTGGATCTCTTATTTTGACTCAATGGGAACTCTTCCTGCATACTGCCGAACAAATACCATTGATTACAAGTAAACACAAATGTGCTTTTCTGCCCCAGAAAGGAACCAACATGAACCCTACCTAACTCTTTACTGCTCCCTAACCTCTCTCTTTCTGAACACCTTGTTTTGACCAAATGGCAACCTATCCTAGACTCCCACTCTTTCTGGACCCTAAACCTATTTCTGCCCTGCAGCCCTCTTGTTATGGCCAAAACCCTGCTTTAGCTTTGCTGAGTACCTCTACTCCTCCACTGAGTTTTTTAAATTAACCTCTTAAAAGCTACAACCCACAACTGATTGTTTAATCATTGCTGTTGCTCTACATTTGTCATTTAGCACACACTCTTATCCAGGGCAACATACAGGAGCAATTAGGGTTAAGTGCCTTACTCAAGGGCAAATCGGCAGATTTTTAGTCAGCTCAGAGATTTGAACCAGCAACCTTTCGGTTACTGGCCCACCGCTCTAAACCGCTAGGCTATCTGCCTCACGAAGATGTCAACTCAGCATAGGTACACAGTAAGGGATTAATAATCAATTAATCATTTTTAAAGTATCGACGCATAGCGACTTGAAGTAGTCGGAGGTTCGTTTAGAAAAACTTGAATCTGCGCTCAACTCTGTGGAGGAGTTGTGTTGCTTGGATCGCCTTACCTAGGCCTATCTCAAGTCACCCAACTAGTGATGCTGAAAAGACAATGTTGTTGTGTAAGGAGAGTCTGAACTGAGCAGTATATTGTATGCATGGCCTCTCCGTTCAAATATCATTCACAATGTGGCCCTATTGTAAACAAGGACTTCACTTCAGCAGCCATGAAGACATCTTGATCAATCCGCCTATTCTACTGATCACTGTGACTGTTACTGTGAAAAATAAACTCTGGTCATCTCACCTAAATGCAATGTAGCCGAATGTCAAATGTAGCTATTTCAAAATAATATTAGTTGGAAAGGTTTTGAATGCCATTATATCATCATGAAGGGACATTGAAGGAAATATGTATTTGCTATAAAGTGCGTTATAGTCAGACTAATAGTGGAATAGGCTATGCTGGGTAGCCTATGGCCCTATCGCTCTCTACCTCCCCATTCCTTCAATCATTTATTTCTCTGACTATTACAAGAAAGCTGAACTGTTACTGTCTTCAATAAACCAATCATACATTTTCAATCTCAATTTTATTCTCAACGTTCCAATTTTCCCCTTCAAAGCATAAAAAAGAATAGGTCTGCCCCTAGAGGGCGTGGTCTGGGGGGAAGTCACATGATATGGAAGATACATAAACTAATGTCACATGACTCGTGACTGCTTTCCAAGATGCCGGTGTATACACCGTTTGTGTTCCTCCTGTTATTGTTTCAGAGCGGAGTTTGGGGCTTTCCCGTCCGTCAAACACCCCAAGAAAGTCCTACATGTGGATACAAGGTACGTCTATAGTTCCTATCCCGATTTTGGTGAATAAAAACGCAACTTAACACTTAAATCTTGTTTTGGTATAGCAGCTTTGATGAACTTCTTCACTGTTTCCAGGTTTAGCCGATTTCAATCACTTTCATTTTCGTGTAGAGAACTCAGTAGCATAAGTTATATTCCTGGCACAACAGATTTTTACTTCCACATAAAACGTGGAATGCACGCTACAAATCCCATTCGATCTAGCCAGTCTTGCACTAAGTCTGGTCTTGCACTGTTATCATTGGTGGTTTAATTTTTGTACACTTTTTGTAAAGCTAAGTAACCTCTATGTCTCTCTCCTTCCCATAACATTAGCCCACCAGATAAAATCGCTAATTATTTTCCAATTGTGTGTGTGCGCTACACATCCTAGTCATGTCATGCTACCAAGCCTGGGATGTTGAACGTCCACCTGGTCCCCCACACCCACGACGACGTCGGCTGGCTCAAAACCGTGGACCAATACTTTTATGGAGGTCTGTATCTCTTGCTTTTTTCCTTGTGGGGACTTGCAAAATGTCCCCAGTTGGTCTACTTTTTGTAAGTTTACTATTCATGTGGAGACTTCTGGTTAAACATGTCCACACACAGTAACACCTACTGCCCATTGTATCTTCTCATTCACTGTGTTCTAACAAACACTCCACCTGATCCAGTACTTTGTGAAATGAATGGACACATTATCTATCATGTGGCTCACATCTACACACACAAACTCATAACTCATAAACAGTTATGTCATAGGTCAAGGTGGTAGAGTTAAAAGTTAAACTGACCCATTGTTAAAACCATAGTTGTGAGGCTTTTATTATAGGCATACATAACACCTACAATAACCTAGAATCACATGGTTTTACAGTTCAAACCTCATGACTGGGTGGATGTGAACCGCATGATAGATGTTGTATCATGTTGTAACGTGTGCATATGTGTTATCACGTTAGTGTGTGTGTGTGTGACCTGTGTGTATGTAACTTGCCTGTCGTCGTTCCAGACCGTAATGACATCCAGCACGCGGGGGTGCAATACATCCTGGACTCTGTGGTGGACCAGCTGCTGAAGAACCCTGACAGACGCTTCATCTACGTAGAGACAGCCTTCTTCTACCGCTGGTGGAAACAACAGACTGATGACATGCAGAACACTGTCAAGCAGCTAGTCAATGAGGGTAAGGCCAGAGAGGGGTTATAAAGCCTTTATAAAACATGTTAGGAAGTAGTTATAAAGCAGTAGAGTTCGCCTGCTACCACTGGTGAAGGAGCCAGTCAGACAGCAGGTTAATGAGAGAAGGGATGTAGGTGTTATAGCAGTGTTATAAAGCAGTCATACAGATGTAATAAAGCATCTGACCTGAATGGGACTGCTATTATTTTTTTTATTTTTTTACCTTTATTTAACTAGGCAAGTCAGTTAAGAACAAATTCTTATTTTCAATGACTGCCTAGGAACAGTGGGTTAACTGCCTTGTTCAGGGGCAGAACGACCCTGGCAGCTCGGGGATTCGATCTTGCAACCTTTCGGTTACTGGTCCAACGCTCTAACCACTAGGCTACCTGCCGCCTATTGAACAGATGTAAACTGCAATTCAGAGGTTATAAACAGTTATAACCCCTTTAACCTGTGATTAAGTCATATTACTGTTGGGTTCGACATTTTGCACATTGAGATATTAAATAAATGATAGAGAAGAAACATAGAATCAAAGGAGAAAGAGACTGGGTGTCTGTAGGAAGACAGATAGCTGTGGAATGTGTTGGGGGAAGGGAGTAGAGCCACGGTTGAGATAGGGGAGACAGATGGACATCTGTGGACTAGAGGAAGGAGGTGTTGAGGTGAAGTCAGTTCCCCTTAAGGGATTAATCAGGGTTTAGTATCTGGTTACCTTCTTCCTGTTGAGTATGTAAGGATTGGAGAGAAGGGGCAGGGTCTTAAGTGGGATATAAATATGTGGATGGGACAAATGTTGAGTTGTCTGAATTACAGTTGTACAGAACCTTTGGGACGAATTAAACTTGGTTAAAGGTTCTCTAGTGTCCGTGGGTTATTTACTCTGATTTAACAATGTTAGGTTCTTATTTTTCAATCTTTATTGCTGTTTTCATCACTTGTGTCCCCTCCCTCCCCTCAGGGCGGTTGGAGTTTGTGAACGGGGGCTGGTGTATGAGTGACGAGGCAACCACCCACTACAGTGCAGTCATAGACCAGATGACCATGGGCCTGCGGTTCCTCAACGACACGTTCGGACACTGCGGTCGCCCCCGCGTCGCCTGGCACATCGACCCCTTCGGGCACGCCCGCGAGCACGCCTCCATGTTCGCACAGGCAAGGGTCATATTTATTCGTGCACACAGTAATGTTTCTTATTGGATTTCAGGTAGGTCCCTCCCTGTTTTGGCCAGTTTGGTTCCTAGTGAATACAACCCACAATCTCCTGTCTTTTTTTTTCTACCTCACAATATCGTCTGTTGAAAGGTTGTCAGTGTCATAAGGTTCTTGTGAGCTCCCAAGTTGGGAATAGAAGTGGGGCAAAACAAATTTACTCAAAGTTTTCCAAGTCAGAAATAACACGAGACGGCATGAGTCTCCCTCATCTTTCCATTCAATTCAAAGGTCAGAGGGACGATTACAATCCTTACTGTGTTTATTGTATTGAATGGGTGGCAGGTAGCCTAGCGGTTAGTGTTGCGTGTTGGCCCAGTAACCAAAAGGTTGCTGGTTTGAATACCCGAGCCGAGAAGGTAAACATTTTAGAAGGCACTTAACTAATTTGCTCCAGGTGGCGCCATACTACCATGGATGACCCTGTAAAACAACACATTTGTATGTGACAAGAAACCATATTTTTTTGTGTGTGTATTGTATTGACTGTTCTCTCTGTTCTAGATGGGTTATGACGGCTTCTTCTTTGGTCGTCTGGACTACCAGGATCGTAACAGGAGGATGGTAGCCAGGGAACAGGAGATGTTGTGGAGGGCCAGCGAGAGCCTCACCCCCCCCCTATGGCTGACCTCTTCACTGGTACTGACCTTTGACCTTCAACCTCTAGCGTATAGCAATATAGCAACAGCTTCACGTAGTCGTTCCATTAGATATTTTCTGTCATATTGCTTACAACCTATTCAGTTTTTGCAATAGAACTGGGATATCCCATTTTCTTCATTAATATTACTCTTTCCCTTTCGGGCACTAACATCGGTCCTCTCTCCTCACTCAAGTGTAGTCTATAGTCTAACACCCGTCTCCCCGGGATACAGCTTATGTCAAATTGACGTAAAAAGTGTAAGTTCTCCTAACCTGCTACGAAAAGTCAATTTTGACGAAAGCTGTATCCCTTCTAAACAAAACACCTCTCCCATCATCAATACTGACCTTCAACCCCTGACCTCTGACCCCTAGCCACCGCTGTAGCCTAACCCAGCTCCCTCTCCCATAGGGATCTTCCCTAACAGGTACGACCCTCCCGACGGCTTCTGTTAAGACCAGTCATGTGATCAATACTGACCTGACCTCCCACCTTTGAACCCTGACCCGTAGCACCCCAGTAGCCTAACCCAGCCCCCTCTCCTCCAGGTATCCTCCCTAACGGGTACAACCCTCCGGAGGGCTTCTGTTGGGACCAGTCATGTGACGATCCACCAATCAGAGACGACCCCGATCTGGAGGACTATAATGTTGACGATGTGGTGACCAGGTTCCTCAGCATCGCACACGCACAGGTTAGAGATGAGACACACACATACAGGTTGGTCACACACACACACACACACATAGGTTAGTCATAATAACACACTCGGTATCTCTTCTCCCCTGCACCAGGCATTGGTGTATAAAACCAACCACATCATAATGACTATGGGGTCAGACTTCCAGTATGAGAACGCCAACCTGTGGTATAAGAATCTGGACAAGCTAATTCGCTACGTCAACCAGAAGCAGAGTAACGGCTCTGAAGTCAACGTTCTCTACTCTACACCCTCCTGTTACCTACAGGAGCTACACAGGGCTAACCTCACATGGTACAGAGATAGTTAGTTAGAATACTGTAAATATGTATTTAAATGACGTACAGGTAATTTTAAATGTTCTCCCCGTCAGGCCTCTTAAGGGAGATGATTTCTTCCCCTATGCTGACTCAGCTCATGACTTCTGGACAGGATATTTCACCAGCCGTCCAGCCCTGAAACGCTATGAGAGGATCAGCAACGCCTACCTGCAGGTACACTACTCAGACCTCAGACAATGGCTTTGTCTGAAAAGCATACACGCTGTGTTTGAGAGCATCAAGACCGTGATGTCATGGAGAAGTTGTGGCTGACTGACTGATCTACAAGTAATACTGAGCAGTTATTGATGATGTAAGGTGATTTGTAGATTAGTCCGTCTCGACTTGCCTTTAAAGTTGGCTGTATGTCGAACGCTGCCATTGATTCCTCCTTATTGGAGGAGGAGGTCGAAGGGGAGGGACTTGGAGCCTCTTCTCCAATGAGCTTTCAGAGGGAGGTGAGGAATCAGGGATTTGACGGCTTGGTGACTTTTCATACAAAGCCACCACACATTCACTCAGGGATGACAGCTCAGTGCTCACACACTGAGGCCATGTCTGAAAACTTGGTTAATGCATCATTCCTCTCCCTCTGGGTTCATAGACGTGTAATCAGCTGGAGGTCCTTGGTGGTCCCATCTCAAGGAAAGGTCCTTTTGGAGCTGGAGACAGTGAGACCCTGAGTAAGTGTTTGGTGTACACACTTTCAGCACATTCAAGTGCACTACTTCATCATCACTACATGAGTTGACTAAGCCTAGTGGCAGTCAGACACTGTTTCAATGTCCATACTAGCATCCTTCTTAGAATGAAGCAATGTTTTTTTGATATGCATTCTAAGTCGTACACTAATGTGGATATTAGGGGGTGTGTGTTAATGTAATAATGTATTAATAAGCTTGAAGCTGATTAGAGGACGGTGAGGTTGACAGGGAGCGTTCTGTGTTGTGATTGGTAGAGAAGGCCATGGCAGTGGCTCAGCATCACGACGCCGTATCCGGGACGGAAAAGCAACACGTTGCCAACGACTACGCTAGGAGACTGGCCAACGGCTGGGCGCACTGCCAGGTAACTACCATGTGTTCTTTCTATTGATCCATGCAGTCTCTCTTGATAGATTAACTGTGGGTGATTGACTCTCTCTCCCCACTGTGTGGAGTACTATAGGACACATTAGACTACATCAAGTATATTACTGTACAGTGTGTATAACCTCTCTCTCCCTCTCTCCCCCTGTCTCCCAGGTGTTGGTTAGTAACACTCTATCCTCTCTGAGTGGATCATCTGCTCCTCGTGTTTACTGTGAACACCTCAACGTCAGTGTGTGTCCCCTCACAGAGACCAGCAAGAAGGTAACACACGCGCACACACACACTCACAATTCCTCTTTGGTTCCGTGAAGTTAAATTCCCCTCTCTTTTTCCATGTTTGTCTCTGTCAGTTCTCAGTGAACGTGTACAACCCTCTAGCTCGTCCAGTCAGTTGGCCAGTTAGACTGCCAGTCAACGGGACGGCCTACAGTATCTCAGACGCCAACGGCAAGGCTGTGGACAGTCAGGTTGGTGTGTCCGTTTGTTCTGATAACGGTTGTCATATGTAGTTGTTCAATGACCCGTGTTATGTATTGGCTGTGTATTTTAGTTTTGTGTATGACTTGTGTGTTTGTGCGTTTCCCCCCCCCCCCAGGTGGTCCCAGTGTCCCAGGCCACAGCGGCGGTGCGAAGGGGCAGGGGGTACGCTGTCAACGAGCTGTTGTTCCAGGTTCAGGCCCCTCCCCTGGGCTACAGCACCTACTCTGTCTCCCTGCTTCAGAACGGGCCTCCATCTCCACAGTCCTCTCCACTGCCCAGGGCTCCCACGGCTGTACAGAACAAGGTCTGGGTCTTATGACTGTACAAAGACTTATTTTCTACTATGAAAGCAAATATTTGATGTATTGATATCATGTCATCAATGGGGACGCATATTCCAAAATGTATAATGTCTCCATTAATGATGACATATCAATGCATGAAGTCAGTTGGAAAAGGGTTGTTTTAGGTTTGGATGTCACCTGTTCTGTCACTTTGACGTGTCTCCTCTAGTTTCTCAGGGTGACCTTTGACCCAGAGACAGGTCTCCTCAGCAGCCTCAGTAACCTGGAGACACAACAGACTGTCAAACTGTCACAGAACTTCTACTGGTCCGTACTACTTACTCTCTCTCTACCTCTCCATTTCTCTCTCTACCTCTCCATTTCTCTCTCTACCTCTCCATTTCTCTCTCTACCTCTCCATTTCTCTCTCTCTCTACCCTTCCCTCTCTCTCCTCTCCATTTCTCTCTCTTTCTACCTCTCCATCTCCCCTTCAATTTTTCTATTCAACCTTCCATTTCTCTACCTCTTCATTTCTCTCTACCACTCCTTCCTATTCTCTCTACCCTTCCATATTTATTTCTCTCTCTGTCTTTCTCTCCCCATACTTCTTCTCTTCTTCACTCTCACTGTGTGCTAGCATTGTTACATTGAGGGATTTTCTGTCATCTTTGCTCTGTGTATGTTTCTCCAGGTACAACGCCAGCGACGTTAACAACTCAGAGAGTATTCAGATGTCAGGGGCCTACATCTTCAGACCTAACACCTCTACCCCCTTCATCATCAGCAAGACGGCTAAGACAGAAACACTACAGGTACCTACTACATTATACTTCATGAAGTGTATTTACTTGCGTGTGTTTCAATATGCAGAAGACCCACTAAACATTCAAGAGATTCATTCCAGTCATCTCACAATTTCTTGTCTCTGCCTTAACCCCTTCTCTTGTCTTATTCTTCACCCCCACCACCAGAACTCCGTGGTGCAGGAGGTGAGACAGTGGTTTAGTCCTTGGGTCTCTCAGGTGGTCCGTCTCTACACCGACAGCAGGGCTCTGGAACTGGAGTGGACTGTAGGCCCGGTGCCTATAGGGTGAGTAAAGGGCTCAGAGCCACATGGGGCCTGGTCACAGATAATGCACTGGAGGGAGAATATGGTGCGTCATTGAGACAGCCTGTGAATGTCTGGCAGAAGGAGGGAGTCTTTAACGGACTGTAAACTGACTAGGAAGTATTCCTGTACCATAGATTATAGTGTATCATGTTCTCTTCTCTCTCTGCCCCCCCCGTCAGTGATGACCTGGGTAAAGAGGTGATAAGTCGTCTAGACAGCAGCATCAACTCCTCTGGTGTCTTCTACACTGACTCTAATGGCAGAGAGGTGCTGCAGAGACGGTGAGCAACCTGTGTGTGTGTTCATGATGGAGTACTGTATTCAAGTAGTGTGTGTTCAGACACATACAGTATATACCCTAATGCATTGTATATTTGTCTTTGACAGGAAAGACTATCGCCCCACTTGGAACCTGAGACAGTCTGAGCCAATTGCTGGCAACTACTATCCAATCAACTCTAGAGCTTACATTAAGGTGTGTCTCATTGGTCATACACCTCTGTCTGCCACTCTCTCTCTCTCATGATCATGCACTTTCTTTTCCTCTTCCCACTTAGTTCCTTTTTCTGTGGTAGCCTTCTGGTTCAAAACTCTGACTCTCCCTCCTGTTCTCTTCTTCACTCTGTTTTACAAATTCATGTGGAGTTTACGTGATATTATCTGACAATAGTAAATCGTGACTTACACTGTGTGTGTGTGCAGGATGACAAGGACCAGCTGACTGTAGTGACGGACCGTTCTCAGGGAGGAGGCAGCATCCAGGATGGATCACTGGAGATCATGGTAACATACACACTCTCATGTTTCATGTGGTTAGCGTTTTGGCATCAAAGACGTCTGTTGTTTTACATGTCTCACCTCTTTCCCCCCGGCTCCACACCCTGTCTGTCTTTGTGCCTCACATTTATAACCGTCATATCTGACACACTCCATCCACACAATCACCCCCAGCTCCACCGTCGGTTGCTGTACGATGACGTCCGGGGTGTAGGTGAGCCCCTCAACGAGACGTCTGACATTTACCCAGAAGGCCTGGTAGTCCGTGGTCGCCTCCTCCTCTCCCTCAGCCCCCCTGCCACGGCCGCTGACACGCACCGCCCCCTAGCACAGGAAGTGGTACTGCAGCCTCTCATCACGTTCACCGACGGAGAGCTGCACCCTAGTACCAGACTGGAGGTGAGAGATAGAGCCCATCACAAATGATTCTTTCCTCAAATTCTCCGATCTCCTTGCCTCTTTCTCAACCGTATTGGAGAAAGTCCAAGATCCCACCCCTCAGGCCTTCAATGGATTTTGAGAAAGAGGTGAGGAGTGGATGTGAGGAATCTAGGAAAGGAGGGAGAGTGAAGGAGGCTGATTGAGGAACAGTTATCAGCTCTGCAGATGAAATAAGTGTCACTTTGGACTATTGAAATGAACCCCTTTTAAATCTCTCCCCCACCTCAGTTCTCTGGGCTACAGGCAGTGCTGCCCCCTGCTGTTCACCTGTTGACAGTGTCTCAGTGGGACCAGGACTCAGTGCTGCTCAGACTGGAGCATCAGTACCAAGCCTCAGAGAGCAAGGAGCATTCCCAGCCTGTTACTGTTAATCTGCAGGTTAGTGATATGTAATACTGTATATACACACACCATACAGAGACTGGTTCTAAGGCTGGAGCACCAGCAGCAAGCCCAGGAGAGCAAGGAGCATTCACGGTGTGTCACTCAGGTTAGTGGTGAACACACACAGTGCTGCTCAGACTGGAGCATCAGTATCGGGCTAGGGAGAGCAAGATGAACTGTCACCCTGCAGGTTCGTAACTCCCACACGTATGCATACGACCCATAAACAAAGTGAAACCTTTCACTAATATAACATTCCTGTCTCAACGTGATGTAACTGTTATTCACAAGTGAATTCATTTCAAACCACTTTGAAAACATGAAAGCAATGCAGATATTTAAGTAACTGACAGATGGTCCATTCTCTACTCTCTGTCAGTAACACATCCAGTCAGTCACACACTGCTCTCTCTGTAGAAGCTGTTCTCCACTCTGGATGTGCTGGGTGTGTCTGAGATGAACCTGTCAGCCAATCAGTGGAAGGATGAGATGACGCGTCTGGACTGGAAGGCGGAGTCAGGTACACTTGGCTTTATCAGGGCTGCATCACACAGGTCTAACACATTCCTTCAACTCTCTGCTTACTCAGCCCTCTAGGACGACTGAAGACCATTCACCTGCTTTATTGTAGCAATAGCAATTCCTTTGTTAGTCCATTGTGGAACTTGGCTTGTTGCTCTGTTCATTGCACAGAACCTGATGCTTGTTTTCTCCGTTTGCCTCAGGTGAGATGCCCCTGCCGAAGAGAGGGGGAGACCCCTCTGTGTGGGAGGTGAACCTCAAGCCCATGGAGATACGCACCTTTCTGCTCCGTGTCAGGCAGAGATAGTCAATCACCAACCTCCGTTCCAGAACTAGCCAATGACCAGTCAGCATCAATCAACCCCTGTTGCTTGGCAATTATGAACTCACTGCCTTGATTGGATGTAAATAATTTGGGGTCCGAGTCCACGAAGATGAATCAAATGAACAGGATTTTCCATAATTCAGTTGACAGTGGGTTTTCAATCAGCTCCTGTAGAAGAGGTATTATAAAAGAGCTTCAATTCCTTTACATAGTAATTTTACCGTGCCAATACCAACCTTTCTGGTATTTCAAAGCCATTTTCCGTAACTACTGATTACTAAATCTTCATTATTGATATGACCCCTAGGTGATCTAACATAAGGCTGTACTAAATGTTTGATGTATTATAATAATTGATTATGCTTATGTGAAGGGGCTATAAGACCCCTCCCTCCTTACATTTATAGGTTCCTAGACTACAGATTAACAATAAATATTAATTGTAGAGGTTTTAGTATTGTGCCACAATTGTTTTAGTTCTCTCTCTGCTTCGTATAAAGAAACCCTATGAGAAATGTGTGACGGAGATAAGAGACTAGTCAAGACATTCCACAATAAATCAACTTCGGGGAGTGGACATTTATTGCCTAGCGTTTAGATGACACCGAACTATGTTTGTGCAGCTGTGGATGCATGGGCTTGCTCTTATAAGTAGATTGTGATGTCACTGCGTTCATTTATTACTGAGGGTTAGCTACAAGCATGATAAAAGCAACTTAGACTTTCCCTAAAGTGCAGAACTTACTCTGAAACGTGTGCTATGTTCCTGTTTGTCAACTTCTGTCTGCAATTGCATTAAAGGTTTTTGAATGATTTAATTAAAGATAGTCATAATGCTAATTTCACCAATGAGCCAATGATTGATAAGGAACGAACCGTGACAAATGACAAACTATTCACATACGTGTTACCAATATTTTCTGATTCACATACCGGTGCACATTTTCTACATGCTGAGTGGATATTCTGTGCAATAAGTCATTTTTATTTCTCTTGAATGTGCCTTACTGAATGCCTTTTAAATGAGTGGTTTAGGCTGCATTTACACGGGCAAAAGATCCAATCTGATTGGTCATAAGACCAATTAGTGGCAAAAGATCAGGATTTAACTTCTTGTATAAATGCAGCTTTTGTGTTGAATCAATGATCAATGTGCAGCTGATATTTAACCCAGGTCCTTTCTCAGTGTGTATTCACTCACCCATTCCTCCACATGATTCTAATGTACATGTATTTGCTACAATGGAAGTCAAAGCACAAAGTTACACAACAGCTGTTATAAAATAATTTTTCACCAGAACAAATGACTTCTCCACACTTGCCATAAGGACTTTTATTAGACTGTCACAACAGTCATAAATAAAACAGATGCTTCACTTCAGTATGAAGCCAGTATGTGTATTTCCAATACAGGGCTAACTAGACATCCCATAATGTTGTGGAGTGAAGTTGCCCATAGATGCTGATCTTGGGTCAGTTTTGCATTCTCCCCACTAATGGTTATGTAGAGGATTGGGGAGGGGAAGCAGATCCTAGATTTGTACCAAGGGGGAAACTTCACCCCGCAGTCATGGCCGGTGCCTGGAGTTTCACCTGGTTGCTTAGTCATGATTGTGTCCAGTATACCTTACAGTGGACAGATTCTGCTGAGCTGGACATGAGGATACCAAGTGGAAGAGAGGAGGAAGGAATCACTCCATCTTGTCAGTCTGTTCCAGGTCATGGGAGTAACAGCATTTTTCACCGTGTGTGCATTTACCCTGGAGAGAGAGAGGGAGAGAAGGGGGCAAAACGTATATGCATTGTTATGCAAATCATATGTAAGGCATAAATCAATGAGGAGCTATGCGTCCTATGGAAAATAATGAATGACATGGAAGATGTGTTCCACTTGACACTAGCGGAGTGAAAACTGACCTTCCATGGCATTGCATTATTTTCCACAAAACGCATAGCCATTTTACACCATGGCTATAATTTAACACATTTGCCACTAGAAATGTGTTCAACATCCACTGAAGTAGCTAGCAAGTTTACTAGATTGCTTGGTTACCAAGGCAACTGCTGTAGCTAACACTCGCTAGTTTAGCTAACCCAACCATCAGTCTTAGCTGGCTATTATGAAAATCTAATTAAAACAATACCAAAACCTTTTCCAATTAGACTTACTTTAAAAAGCAGCTCAAACTAACTATGTATAGCCATTAAATTCTACCGTGCGGACATACCGTGCGTTATAGGGAAATATTGCAAGCTCTAGAATGCCCTTCAAGCCAATAACCAAGGTTTATTATTGTGTGGAAAATGTCTGTAATAATAGCTGAAGTGTTATTATGATTCATAATTAATGAGGCACTGTCTGTTGCTGGGGAGATAGTGAGAACACCTTGTTCTCTGGTAGTGTACGGTTACTATGCCGACAGTGTTATTATGAAAAGAACAGAGCGTGCTCACACCCTTCAGAACATCTCACCAAAGAGAAAGCTCCTGTGAAACATTACTGTGGCTGCCTCGACACAGGCAGCCCAATTCTGATCTGTTTTCTACTAATAGCCTTTTTGACAAATCAGATCTTTTTTAGAGCTGGACTGATTGGTCAAAATACCAATTAGGGTAAAAAGATCAGCATTGGGCTGCCTGTGTAAATGCAGCCTTACAATTCTACTTTGTCTATATGATTATGGGGTGTTGAGAGAAAAAGTGTTTCCCTGTACCTTCCTGAACCTCTTGCAGGGAAAGCTCTTAAGCTGGGTGGTGTCTGTGATCTGGTTCTTCCTCTTGTTTTGACCCTGTTTTCTCCTGTCCTCCAGGTCTGATGAGAGACCTCCACCACTAGGAGAGAGAGGCACCAAATGATTCTCCGTATACAACGGAAAACACCAAATGAAGGCATGCAGAGCAGAATTAGGCCGGTACCCGCTAATGATCAAAACCCAGAAAAGAGACGTTAAATTCTACAACCACCTAAAAGGAAGCGATTCCCAAACCTTCCATAACAAAGCCATCACCTACAGAGAGATGAACCTGGAGAAGAGTCCCCTAAGCAAGCTGGTCCTGGGGCTCTGTTCACAAACACAAACAGACCCCACAGAGCCCCAGGACAGCAACACAATTAGATCCAACCAAATCATGAGAAAACAAAAATAATTATTTACAATGTGTCAAGTAATTAACAAAAACAGAGCAAACTAGAATGCTACTTGGGCCTAAACAGAGAGTACACAGTGGCAGAATACCTGACCACTGGGACTGACCCAAAATTAAGGAAAGCTTTGACTATGTACAGACTCAGTGAGGATTGCCTTGCTATTGAGTAAGGTCGCAGTAGGCAGACCTGGCTCTCAAGAGAAGACAGGCTATGTGCCCACTGCCCACAAAATGAGGTGGAAACTGAGCTGTACTTCCTAACCTCCTGCCAAATGTATGACCATAGAGACACATATTTCCCTCAGATTACACAGATCCACAAAACCAACTTTGATGAACTCCCATATCTACTGGGTGAAATACCAGTGTGCCATCACAGCAGCAAGATGTGACCTCAAGAAAAGGGCAACCATTGAAGAACAAACACCATTGTAAATACAACCCATATTTACTTATTTTCCCTATTGTACTTTTAACTATTTGCACATTGTTACAACACTGTATATAGAATAATATGACATTGGAAATGTCTTTATTCTTTTGTAACTTGAGTGAGTAATATTTACAGTTCACTTTTTGTTTATCTATTTCACTTTCTTTGGCAATGTAAACATATGTTGAGAGAGAGAGGAGAGAGAGAATATAGGGAAGAACACAGTAAGAGGCAGGTGGAGAGATGGAGACGGCAAGAAGAAACAATACTGTAGAAATATTTATTTATTTATCTAACTTCATGTTGAGATCATCATTAATAAGTGTCTGAGGGTCCGTACACAGCCTTGGCGTGGGCCTTGGGAACCCAGCTGGCCTGAGGTTGAGGGTGGGAGGGTTGAAGGTTATTGTTTACCCCAAATGTCATGGTATCTAATTGTCCCATCGCTGCAACTCCCCTACGGACTCGGGAGAGGCGAAGGTCGAGAGCCATGCGCCTCCCGAAACGACCCTGCCATGCTGCACTGCTTCTTGACACAGTGCCTGCTTAACCAGGAAGCCAGCCGCACCAATGTGTCAGAGGAAACACCGTACACCTGGCAACCGTGTCAGCGTGCATTGCGCCCGGCTCGCCACAGGAGTCGCTAGTGCGTGATGGGACAAGGACATCCCGGCCGGCCAAATCTTCCCTAACGATAACGATGCTGGGCCAATTGTGCACCGCCTCATGGGTCTCCCGGTCGCGGCCGGCTGCGACACAGCCCAGGATCGAACCTGGGTCTGTAGTGATGCCTCAAGCACTGCGATGCAGTGCCATTGACCGCTGAGGGGGTCAAGGGTTAGGGACGGGGTTAGTATTAATAAGTGTATCCTACCCAGCATTGGCGCGGGCCTTGGGCCCCCAGAAAGGCTCAGGGTTCTCCTGGAAGCGGGTGAGGTGGCGACGGCGGGACTGGGGATTGGCATCCTCCCTCACATCAAAACACGCCTGTAAACTAGAGAGAGAGAGAGAGAGAAGAGAAAGAGAGAGACACAGGACATGGCTTGTGCATTTCAATCTTTGTTTTCAATACACATACCTTTTCCTAATATCCATCATCTTATTCATCACTACATTATACCATCTCTATGTTAAACTGTATTGGCATCTTCACCACCCAGTCAGTATGGTTCAGTCCCAGACTTACATGGGTTCAGTATTGAGGATGTGGTGAGCAGGGCTGCTCTCTGACAGTCTGTCTCTCTTCACTGGATTGGACTTCTCCTGCAGGATCCAAGATAACCACCACATACAGTCAAATCTACAACCGGATTGGGACTTGGGACTTTCAGTTTCATGCCGTATTGAAATGGTTCCCATGGTGCATTGTGTCTTACCCAGCATCGCATGACGTCCCAGAGGACCCTGGGAGGAGCGTCCGTCTTTAGAGCATTCTTACAGGCATGAGACAAAGACACCCTGTGGCCCGCATGAAGCAGAGCGGACCTGGAGTGAGAGAGAGAGAGAGAGAGGGTGAGTTAAAGGAGAGAGAGCGAGTTGTATTTTATGTAATCAGACAAGACAGTCTTATATGAGAGGGACAGTAGGTCTGACCTGAATTGGAGCAGAGGGGGAGTGCTGCAGTGTACAGTGCTGCTCAGGTTGTCCACTGTGTAGTACAGAGGCACATCTTCCAGCTCCTGGACACACAGACAAAAGTTAAAGTTTGGACATAATACATGGCTCATCTTAGGCAGACCTCGGATCAGCTTACCCTTTCTCCCAGTCCTACCATTAAGAGTGAGAACCCCAAACTAACCTTAGATCAGCGTCAATGGAAGAATCTCAACTGCATACTCCTCACCTCCGCTCTCCTCGCCTCCTTCTCAAAACCCATTGGAGGAGAAAGACAGAAGTCACTCACCTCAGACCTTTTCCTCCAATGGGTTTTGAGGAGGAGAACAGCATGCAGTTGAGAAAAGGCCCCCGTGTCTTATTCCATGTAATAACATAGTGTATTTCAGACTGCTTCTTGTAGACCTTTGACCCCTAACCTCTCACCTCTGTGACCATGCTGAGCATGCCCTCTATGCGACGGGCGGTTCCAAAGCGGGACGGGTTCCCAGACACGGCAGATAGAACCTTCTGAACGAAGCTCACATCATGGAGGGCCTCACCCCAGATAGGACCACCCAGCTACAGGAGAGGAAGAGGAGGGAGAGAGTGTCAGAGAGAATGCGTGAGAAAGTAAGAGACAGTGTGTTTGAGAGAGTCTGTGTGTCCTCACCTGGTGTCTCTGTCCACAGTGTTCACACTCTGCGCCGACCGGCGGCCCAGTGGCTGCAGAGTACTTTATACTGAAACACACACACACACACACACACACACACAGAGAAACATTAACACACTAGTTCCCCAACTTGACAGGAATAAGCCATATAGAGAAATAGTGTCTGACTGTTTTCCCTGAGTCGTCCTCTTGCCCAGTCGTTGTAAGTGGAACGAGCCACAGCCTACACAGTTATACACCAACGCTTGTTTACTGAAACACAACACAACATCAATCAATCAATCAACACATGTCATGACAGGTGTAATCTCATCATATCTTCAGAATAACAACTTTAAAAAGTCTGTTATGAAGACTATGTCTACATAAAGTATTGTGTTGCGGTGTGTGTGTGTCTCCATACCTTGCTGAGTTTTTGACCATGGCCTGTCCAGTGTGTACCCTGACAAACACTCGTATGTAGAAGTCCACACTGACACAGAGCAGGGGGTGGATGTACCGCTGGTACACGCCAGCTCTCTGGTCCAGACTATGCAGGATGATACGCAGAGCCTGGGGGAGGAGGGTGAAGAGGGGGGAGGCGAGGGAGAGAGGGAAGGTGGAGAAGGAGAGTTGAGACAAGCTACACAGCAGGGACTAAACTCTCAAACTTCTGTTCAAAATGTATTCACACAATTCTTCTACTACACACGTATTATTCCAACAAGGTTTTTCTTGCACACAGTTTTAGTTGAAAATCCACATTGCTGGAATACAGTTTAACCCTGCGTTCCTCACCATCTCATGACAGTACTTGGCTTTGATGGAGACAGAGCCGTATTTGCTGTAGCAGGTCTCCCCACTGTTACCAGCCATCACAGCCATGTCAGTACACGTCACACACAACAGACCTGGGGGGAGAGAGAGACGTTTTTAGTAAAACCACACTGGAAAACACACTCAATGTATCTGTCGCTGACACATCAATATGTTAAGCAGAGAGAATAACTGACGGATATCGGACCTCCTTCACCGACGGCCTGCACGGCTGCATCCAGGAAAGGGGCGGGGCTTCCGTAGGGGTCCAGGTCTATGACATCATAGCGGTCCTTCTTCCCCCGCATCTCATACATCAGCATGCTGGAGGAACGAGAGAGAGAGAGATTAACATGATGGGGGGAAGAGACAGAGGGTAGGAGAAAGAGGTGGATCGAAAGAGAAGGTAAAGAGGGAGAGAGATTGAATAATAGAGAGAAAGAAGAAAAGATAAATGGAGAGTGAGTTTGACTTCGAGAAGATTGTCTGAGTGTGTGAGTAAGCACAGATAAACAAAAAAAGAAAAGACGAAAGAAGAAAAGAATGAGATGAGAGAGAGAGAGACCAACCTGGCGTCTCTCTGGCTGGCCTGCAGTAGGTGTGTGACCCCGTTGTGCAGGGCATTGCGGGCGATGAGGGCAGCAGCCTTGGCTGAGAAGTCGTTAGCCGTGACGCTACATAGGCCGGGCACCTCCAGAGCAAACCTCACAGAGCGTAGGCCAGACGCTGCCAGACCCTCCAACACACGCAGACCATTCTGGATGGAGGAGAGAATGGTACGGTTAGAATACCAACACACTGGCAGACCATTGTGGAGAGAGGAGAATGGTATAGTTAGAACATGGATGCAAGCATACATACACACACACACACACACACATCTACATGCACACATCTACACACCCGCTTTTTCATACCTTACAGTGCTCCCCCACTGAAGCAGTTACGACCGGCTCCTCTCCTCCTTCCTCCCCTGTCTGCATCTCTGTCTCCTCTTTCTTCTCGTCAGCTAGATTGACCACCACCCTCTCCTTCTCCCCTGGCACTACCACCTTCACCCCCCTCCGGGCCATCTGCTCCCGGGCAAACTCTGTAACCACCGCACACCTGGAGAGAAGGGGGGCAAGACGGAGACATGAGATGAAACAGGTATACCTGTGATGAACAACCAGCTAGCTACCATAGCCTGATCCATTTTTATTTAACTAGGCAAGTCAGTTAAGAACCAATTCTAATTTACCATGACGGCCTACATGTAAAGCCCCCCCGGTCAAACCCTCCCCTAACCCGGACGACGCTGGGCCAATTGTGCGCCGCCCTACGGGACTCCCGATCACAGCCGGTTGTGATACAGCCTGAGATCGAACCTAGGTCTGTAGTGACGCCTACTAGCACTGTGATGCAGTGCCTTAGTCCGCTGCGCCACTAATTTATCTATACTGAACAAAAATATAAATGCAGCATGTAAAGTGTTGGTCCCATGTTTCATGAGCTGAAATAAAAGATCCCAGAAATGTTCCATATGCACAAAAAGCTTACTTCTCAAATTGAGCACAAATTTGTTAACATCCCTGTAAAATCCCTTGCGAAGATTATCCATCCACCTGACAGGTGTGGCATATCAAGAAGCTCATTAAACAACTTGCTCATTACACAAGCGCACCTTGTGCTGGGGACAATAAAAGGCCACTCTAAAATGTGCAGTTTTGTCACACAATGCCACAGACATCTCATGTTGAGGGTGCGTGCAATTGACTGTTCATTTCTCTACCAGAAGCTGCCATCAACATCGTTTTAGAGAATTCGGTGATACATCCAACCGGCCTCACAACCGCAGACCACGTGTAGCCAGCCCAGGACCTTCACATCCGGCTCCTTCACCTGCGGGGTTGTCTGAGACCAGCCACCATGTCAGCTGATGAAACGGAATTTGCACACCTGAAGAGTTTCTGCACCAACTGTCAGAAACCGTCTCCGGGTAGCTCCTCTGAGTGCTCGTCATCCTCACCAGGGTCTTGACCTGACTGCAGCTCAGCGTCGTAACCAACTTCAGTGGGCAAATCTCACCTTCGATAACATCGTGTGGGCGAGCGGTTTGCTGATGTTAACGTTTTGAACAGAGTGTCCCATGGTGGCGGTGGGGTTATGGTACGGGCAGACATAAGGTACAGACAACGAACACAATTGCATTTCATTGATGGTAATTTGGATGCACAGAGATAATGTGACGAGATCCCGAGGCCCATTGTTGTGCCATTTATCCGCCGCCATCACATCATGTTTCAGCATGATAATGCACAGCCCCATGTCGCAAGGATCTGTACACAATTCCTGGAAGCTGAAAATGTCCCAGTTCTTCCATGGCCTGCATACTCACCAGACATGTCAGCCTTGGAGCACGTTTGGGATGCTCTGGATCGACGTGTACAACAGTGTGTTCTAGTTCGCGCCAATATCCAGAAACTTCGATCAGCCATTGAAGAGGAGTGGGACAACATTCCACAGGCCACAATCAAGAGCCTGATCAACTCTATGTGAAGGAAATGTGTCGCGCTGCATGAGGCAAATGGTGGTCACACCAGATACTGACTGGTTTTCTGATCCACGCCCCTACCTTTATTTTTTAAGTATCTGTTACCAACAGATGTATATCTGTATTCCCAGTCATGTGACTGGGGCCTAATTCATTTATTTAAATTAACTGATCAGTAAAATCTTTGAAATTGTTGCATGTTGCATTTATATTTTTGTTCAGTGTAAATATATGACTCTGACCATAGCTATACTTCCCGCAGATTCAGCTCTATATAAGCCATGTTGATTGTAGTTTCTTCAACTGAAGGTTTACAGACCCATAGGATAACATCCAAATTGCAATGTATGCATATATCCCACAATATGTCCAGGCATAAGTTGTATGTTGAAAACGCAGCCTTGAGCTCAATGTTGGGCCAGCTAAGGGATAAAGGACCATTAGGGGTGTATTCGTAAGTGCACCCCAAAGCAAACTGTACGAGAGTTTCTATTGGACAAATTCAGGTAGGTGCCTCTGTTTGGTTTACTTCCTAGTGAATACGCCCCATCAGTCAAACTCACGTCAGATCTCTGTTGAACTCCTGCACAGGGTTGTAAAACACCTCATTGGCACTGGGAAACAATATGGCCGCCTTGCCCTCCCTGACAACTGTCTCCCCTGGCAACAGTCCCGTTGTCAGGGCCGTCTCCTGGTCAGTTGTTGAAGCAGCTGGAGTTGGGTTCAAGCACTCCATTGGGGCTCCAGAGGTAGGCTGAGGCTTGGTGTCTACCCCAGACAGGGTGGTGTTAACTTGGGTATCCTGAGGGGCCCTGAGGGGCTCCATGGTTCTCAGTCCCCTGTAGGCAACACTGCCAACTGTCCTTAGAATCCTCTGGTGGGTGAAGGATACAGGTAAGAGGGGGAGTAACCGAGCAGTGATGATCAGCATAGGACACTTCTCAGTCCTGGAATAAATGACAACAGTGTTATAATGGTCACAGTGGTCACACACAGCCATTGATCATGACTATCAGTTCCATTACATTCCACATAAGAGTCATCGGACGAAGGCGTCTACTGTCCAGGGGAGTTTTGTTAAGAGACCAGATGCTCGGTCTGAAAATTAACATGCATCACTTGCAGTGTACAGTAAGTGTATATTTTGCATTGGTTTAATTATTTTTATGTCATATGAAAGTCATGGGTTTTATGTTTCTAGAACCATATTGCAATTGAGAATCGATTCACGTGGCTGTCAGAGCCAGTAAATTATATCTCTGAAAACAACATAGGTCCTTGTACCTTAAGGAGTCAAGTTAGAGTACATATTGGACTAGGTTACACAGTACTGTTGGAAAAACAAATATTGGTTAGACTTAGGGCTCTTTTTCCACAGTTTAGACTAGAGCATTAACTGACAACACACACAGAAAATGAGCTGTTGGACAAAGACTGTTACCTAAACCATGGCTTGAAATAGTTTTTATCTATAACGTTACTGGTGCCTGAGCTGAAGTCAGAGCAGCTTGCTAAGCTAGCTACATAAACCAGGGCGCACCCCCTTCAAAGTACTCAGTGCTTGTTTTGTCTGAGAGAAAAAAGACACCAGCAATCTAACTAACATTGAACAGTCACACCATAAAAGTTATGATAAAACACTTGCAACGTTGACATGCTGACACTGGCTAAGTTCACAATGCTAGCTAACTGATTGCATTGAAATGAAGCCGAAGCGCTAACTAGCTAGCTACCGGTACTTACCTATCAAGTAAGATAAAAACGATTACCTTATCTGCGGCGCACTTTCCCAAGTTGACAACTTAAAATGTAGCTGTATTTGATGATTTGGGATATTTACTGTATGACAACGGTAATAACTCACTATCTATTTGTTGCAAAACTCAAGTTAACACATGGACGCAGACATGCATGGACCACAACTACAGAAGCCCGCAGAAACAAACAGAAAACTGTTAAAACGCGTTTCGAATTCTTCTTCTTCGATGAGGTTTAACGGCAGTTAGTATCCAATAAATGTTGCATTACCGCCTCCTACTAGACTGGAGTACAACTCCCTTATACTTTGCTTGAAAAGTAAAAAAATAATAATCTATAAACAAATACCCTACCATCTAACACTACACTGACAAAAAAATATCACCACCCTATTCCACTATGTAAATCTATTTAGTCCTACCTCAGGCCAACAACCTGAAACGATGGGACACCACCACTTAACACACCCTGTAACTCTTCTGATGTCAAGTCTCGTGAACCCAAATACCTCTCTGCGGCTGCCACCACAACCTCAATTTTCTGCGACTTATATCCCATCAATCAATCAAATGTATTTATAAAGCCCTTCTTACATCAGCTGATGTCACAGAGCGCTGTACAGAAACCCAGCCTAAAACCCCAAACAGCAAGCAATGCAGGTGTAGAAGCACGGTGGTTAGGAAAAACTCACTAGAAAGGCCAGAACCTAGGAAGAAACCTAGAGAGGAACCAGGCTGTGAGGGGTGGACAGTCCTCTTCTGGCTGTGCCGGGTGCAGATTATAACAGAACATGGACAAGATTTTAAAATGTTCATAGAACAGGCAGAACAGTTGAAACTGGAAAAGCAGCACGGCCAGGTAGGCCTTGAGGAATGGTCCTAATGCTCAGGTCCAGAGACAGAGAGAGAGAGACCATACTTAAATTCACACAGGACACCAGATAAGAGGAGAAATACTCCAGATATAACAGACTGACCCTAGCCCCCAACACAAACTCTCTCTCTCTCATAAACTATGACAATTTCTGCTCTACTCTAACCCTGGAAACCTCAACCTGCCTCTCTCGCACAGGACATTTCTGATCCCCAGCCCCATGGGCACCCCTACAATTAACACATACCACTACCTTCCACAATGCTACACATTCCTTTGTCTCATGCCCTTCTGCACACTTCTCACACCTAGGAACCTCCCTCCTACACACTGTTGCCACATGCCCATAAGCTTGAAACCTGTAACGATGTAATGTATTCAGCACAAAAGTTCGTACAGGATAACTTATATATCCTAACATCACTGTCAGGCAAAGACTCAAATTCAAAATTCAAAAGAACAGACAATGACTCTTCTGTTTCACTAATCACACCACCCTGTATGCGTCGCACCAAACGACGAGCATCACAAACACCGGAATCTTCCCCTTCAGTTGGTCAACTTTTACATTTACTGCTACCCCAGTAATCACTGTTACCTTTTCTTGAGAGCAAAACAATTCACATTTCTTGCCCCCAACATTTCGCATGAGAGAATTCATGTATATACTACCTCAATTGGACCGACCAACCAGTGCCCCCGCACATTGGCTAACTGGGCTATCTGCATTGTGTCCCGCCAACCCCTCTTTTACGCTACTGCTACTCTCTGTTCATCATATATGCATAGTCACTTTAACCATATCTACATGTACATACTAACTCAACCAGCCCGACTAACAGGTGCCTGTATATAGCCTCGCTACTGTTATTTTTCACTGTCTTTTTACTGTTGTTTTTATTTCTTTACTTACCTATTGTTCACCTAATACCTTTTTTGCACTGTTGGTTAGAGCCTGTAAGCAAGCATTTCACTGTAAGGTCTACACCTGTTGCATTCGGCGCACGTGACAAATAAACTTTGATTTGAAAAGAGAATGCATATAGAGTCATAATACCCATAAAACCTAGCGGTCAAACAGGGAAATGGTTCCAATCGTTTTTCCACCAGTTATTTTTCCCCATTGGGTTTTTTAGAAACACTAAAAATAAGGGCTGTGTTTCGTGTAGGCTTACCCGGGCATAATGTTTTGATAACTGTGGAAATCTTTCTAGGACAAGGTGACTTTTATCTATATATTCACCTGTATTTACCCCCAAAAAATGCTAATAAAGAACTACAAATGCCATGTTGATCTGGACGAGACTGCCGAATCGAGGCAAAGGTAAACAATCTCCGGATTAACTATATAATGTTAGCTAAATGTAGTAAAGAATAAATTGGCAACATGTCTTTAAATGGACAATTCTGTGAACTGTCTTGTGCAAGTTTTAAATTGACACAATACCTGTTAGCAAAGGTGTCAGCTGGAGATGACGTGCAGGAGCTTGCAGGGATTTGTAGTCTTTTTGTAGTCTCAGAGACTAATATATTGATAAAGGTCACCTTGTCCGACACAGATTTATATGGTTTTCAAAATGTCACGCCAGGATAAGCCTACATGAAACACAGCTCTTATTTTTTGTGTTTCTAAAATCCAATGTGGTGGGAAAATGATTGGAACCTTTTCCCCGTTTGACCGCTAGGTTTTATGGGTATTATGACACCTCCACTGTGCAGCTCTATAGAGTTACTAATTCCTAATTCTATGAGAGAATTCTCATAACTGGGTCATATTCATTCTGCACCAAATGGACTGAAACAGGGATAGATTAGCAGAGTTTTTCGTGTTCCATTGCAAAACATTTTGCTAAGGTGTATTGTAATGAACATGTCTTTTGTAATAGAAAGACACAGGACAGAGCGGTCATTCATCCGGCGGTTGGCCTACTTTCCATGCCTTGAATGTGCGAAGAAGAACATTTTAAAAAGTTACATAAAAAGCCTTCATTTAATAGGCCTAAATGTGATACTGTAGATAAAATAAGTGTTTTAATATTTTTTGGTATTATGTTTCCATTGCAGTCATATGAGGCGCATATGATAGGACTAGGAGGCAAGAAGCATTAACATTTTGGCGATGAGAGATCCCTATTCGTTTGACAGATGCCTAATTTCTTCACAAGTTTTCTTCATTTATGGCACTGTATGTAGCAGCATGTACGTGACAATTATCATTGCCATCATGATTTCAAGTGACACTCTGAACGCGTCAGGGCTAAAGCATTTATAACGCTCTAGCTTGCGACTCTACGTCTTATGGGAACTTGCTCACTGGCCAAGCACACGCACTGTCGTGGATGCAAGGTTCGATCACTTCTGACACCAATAGCCTGAAGTCCAGCGCGCTATCGACTGTGCCCCAAAAGCATGCTCGAGCAGCAGAGTCGATATCCGCGCTTATAAACCCAGGGTCGTTACAGTATGATTCAAATTAAAGAGAATTATGAATTGTTATGAAATTATTAATTATCATTATCTAAAGCGGGAGGTGGCGCTCGTCTAACAACAATTATGGCCAAGATGAAGAAAGATGCATTTTGACAGTAAGAAAGAACTGTATCTAGGCAGCTCTATAGCTTTTCCCATTGCTTGAATGCAGATGGTAGTTTGTACTCTATGCGCGTACTATAGACGCCTAGGGGCTCACCTGAGAAGTCTAGACATACGAAAATAGCACTTTCAGCACCGCAGCGAGCACTCACTCCAACGGGGGTTTAAGCGTTAACGGCGGCTTCCTGTCGATCTCCACTCTGAATCACCAGTCAACTGGGCTGTCTGGACAATAGGGAGTCCCACAGGTATGGGAGAGACGGAAAATGCCAGTTGCGTGTGTGATTTGAATTGGGCAGTTGGTGGAGACAGACAGGGGCATGCGGGTTGGTTGGGGACGTTTTCTGTCTGAGAGATCGGTTAGCTCTGTGATCTTTTCCTCCACCTCTGGGTACCGTTTTGGGCTCCCTCGATAGCTCTGTTCTCTGCTTCTCCACCTGTGCTGTGCTCACATAATGAATGGCTGCCTGTAGAGAGGGAGAGCACCGAACGCTTCTGCACTACTCCTCGATTGAAACACTTTCCAACGGAATATAGCGAGGGGGTGAGTTTTACCAGGGTTCACCGGGGTCAGAGAGGACACGTGAAGTCGGTGAGGTGGTTACGGCGGCTAGCTGTGGTGAAGTGGCTCTTCTTCGGGGAGGAATTGAGAGCGGCTCCGTGTGAGTTTTTTGGGGGAGTGGGCGGGTTTGTTAGCTATTGTTTTTGGGAAGGTGTGTGGTGGGGGATGGGATGAGTTGGAAAACCGAACAGCAGCACCAACAAAACTTTAAGCACTTTAGTGGCTATATAGCTACGGTCTATGCTTCAAACTCACACTGCCCTGCCAACACCGCGGGTTGCCCAGCCTGCCTTTCATCGGTGAGTTCACAGCATTCCGCGCTCTCTCTCGCTCTTTATTCCTCAACTTTTGAAACGCGGCCGGGTTTTACCTGAATGTTTCGTTGAAGAGTGACATTTTTCCCAGTAGAACGAGTCCACCCCTAACATAGATGGGTCATACGATTGCGGGTTTATGTACATCGCGTGTTGTCGTTAACTGGTTAAATTGGTGTCTTGGCTAGCAGGAACTCATAGGCTAATAGCTATATCCCCACTCGCTGCATGCATGCATGGTTCAGTATGACTCGCCCCCAGTTGCATGCCTACGTTTGTCCCGGATTGACCTGTTGAGTGTCGACCGGGGACCACCCCCCCAAGCTACCTCCCCAAATTATTTATCAATTAGGATTTTTACTTAACGAAACTTTAATTGGACGATCCATTGTTTCGGGCGACGAATAATTAATGTGGGCTAACCAAAAATAAAAAGTACGGTGTATCCCGAGTAGCTAGCCTAGGCCCAAGGAGGTAACTCTAACCGACTGCACTGGCACAGAGTGAGGGCGAGAGCGGCGGGTGACGCGAACTCCTGAATATTTTATTTGTTCTACTATTTTTGTGACATAATTCGTACCGTTGTCTTTTAGCTAATTTCATAGAGCAAATGAAGGGCTGCATCGACATAAACAGAGAGAGAGATCCGGTGATAAAGTATTTTTTGTTATCCAACCGTCCGCTCTTTCCGCCGCCCCCCGGCCCGTGCCAGCCCGAGCGCTCCGAATCTCACGGGGCAAAGATACTGGCACACTACGGGGCACGGACGGCTCTCTCTGCCCACTCCGTCTGGCCGTTCTACCGCTGTTCAGGCCTCTAGTCTTCCCTTGGCGGCCACCGACGAGACTCTCCCGCTACCCTTCGATGTGAGATTGACCTATTAATGATTCATTGATGTACAGTATATTCCGTTTAAAGTTGATATTATTCGTGCTCTTGGGAGGCTAGCTACATAATATAGCCACATGCCGGTTGATGCAAAGTAGATTCCTTCATTTTTGACTCTTTAAAGCAAATGTTTTCAAGTAAATAAGCAAATGCTTTTACTTGACAGTGTTCAATTGATGACTTGGACGTTCAAGAATTGGACATTTTTTAATTTTGTTAACATCAAATTAGCATTAGCCTTTAGCTTGCTATTTGCTAACTATGGCTACCTTTTCACCTCCCAAACCAGGAAATTGAATATAATAGTATTTGATTGATTGATGGCTACAGCCATGCCTATCATTTATATAAAACATATTGTTACATTTGTATGTGATTAGATTACTGAATGTGCGCTTATTTATTGATCTTATATGCTTGTACAAAATACAAAATAAGGTGGCATCAGCAAAAAATAACATTTTGTTTTCTTAACCTGTAATATAATACTCTCTGACTACTCGTTTTGTGGTGGTGTGTTGTCTTATAATGTTACGGTTGGGGGGAGGGTTAGAGGTTGAATAAAGTGTAAATATATTCTTGAATAAAGTAAAACTTCAATTCAGGTGGCAAAATATGGAATTTCATTCAGATGATGTAATATTATTGTCCCTCACATAACCCTGACATAAACATTGTGTGGTGGTGACGTATAGCCGTATAATGTTACTGGTAGGTAGAGGGTTAGAGGTCAAATCAGTTAAAGGAACTGCCTTTATGTTCTTGGATGTTTTGTCCCCAGAGGAAATGGAACCTAATGTGATGATGGGTTTAGGTGGTTGTTTAGATTGGTTCTATTCTGCATTCCTCCAATCAAAATTAAGCAATATGTTCTCAGTTTGATGATAAGGAAATGTACTAGGCTAAATATAAAGTTCAACCTGTTTTAATTGTTAGTTGTGAGAATAATTGTTGAAAGCGTGCGCTCTTATCTTGTGCAGTGGCAGTAGGCAAAGTGTTATGCATTCTTTCTGTCTATATAGTTTTAATGGAGAAATACATGTATAGTAACTTACACAGATACAAATGTGTATGCAAAGAGCAAGACCATAGATCTTAATTAGCCATTGTCCTAGGAAAAAAAAAAAAAAAAAGTTAGGCTATTTTCCTTCAGTTGGCACTTGAGTAGCTGTCTTTAAGGACAACATATAGGTCCATTCATTGGTTAATCTTATGAGTGTTGATGAAATTAGCTTTGCTTGACCTTGTTATTAAATAGGCCTAATCCCCATCAGAGTGTTTTTTATTAGCCTAGTGGTTCATGGTCGTGGCCTTTCCATTGATTCCCAGTCACATGTGGCTCATTACACAGTTAGTGCTCTAAAAATAATCTAAATTAAAAGGCATCATGGTATCTTATGTGCCGCCAGTCAATTAAAGTTGTTGCAGTCTTCAATGCGAAGTCTTCAAAAAGAATGGAACACTTTTAAGGGTTCTTTGTGTAGAGGCAAGTTTGACAGCCTTTCTTTCTACTTGTGATCTGACACATCAAGGCTGGATGTCAAACCAAACTGAATAATTATGTAATGGAGTTCTGCTGCCTTTTCACTTGTCTCGTTCAAAAACAAAACAACGAAGTAGGACAAAAGCTAGTTACCCACCGCAGAATTGGAAAATGTTTATTTGAAATGAATGAGACGAGGAACTTAATTGGCTATTAAAAAAAAAGAGCTCTTTCTATCGCTCTTTATTAAAGGTGCATTAGTCATCCCTCTATCCCCCTCCCTCCCATCACTCTCCTTATTTCAATCCCAGTCTCTCCCTTTTTCCCTCTCTCCCCCTCGCCTCGCCTCTCCAGTAAACAACAACAAACAGGAAGTGATCCATAACATATACTGTACATGACATAGGCCTATATAACCATTTCTCTCCCTGCATTGGACCCTGTCGTGCTTGATCAGAGCGTTATGGCTCAGACGCTACAGATGACGACCCCTAACTCTGTAGCCTACATGACCTGGTCATGACATAGACAAGACCTAATCTAACATTTCTCTCCCTGTTATAGACCCGGTGGTGCTGGGCTAGAGCGTTATGGCTCAGACGCTACAGATGGCGATCCCTAACTTTGGCAACAACGTGTTGGAGTGTCTCAACGAGCAGAGGCTCCAGGGGCTCTACTGCGACGTCTCCGTGGTTGTCAAGGGACACGCCTTCAAGGTAGGAGTTGATAAAACATACATTTTGTTTTTTAGAGTAAACTGAACCAGTCTAACTGTTATTTTCCTAATTGACAAGCCTTCAAGTTAGGCCGACGGCTGATCCAAAACACAGTTAACTGTTAGGCTAGAATGATCTGATAATGCCTGATCAGGACTGAATCAACAGTTTTATATATTTTGAGGGTAAAGATACCTGGTGAGATATTCTCTGGTTGTACCTCAAGTTTGTTTAAAAAGAAGCCTGTGTGCTGTATATGTATTCACCAATTCCTCTCTCCGTCCCTCCCCAGGCGCACCGGGCGGTCCTGGCGGCCAGTAGCTCCTACTTCCGGGACCTGTTTAACGCTGGAGGGAAGAGCAGTGTGGTGGAGCTACCCCCGGCCGTCCAGCCCCAGAGCTTCCAACAGATCCTAGCCTTCTGCTACACAGGCCGCCTCAGCATGAACGTGGGGGACCAGTTCCTCCTCATGTACACTGCAGGCTTCCTGCAGATCCAGCAGATCATGGAGAAGGGCACAGAGTTCTTCCTTAAGGTATCTAGTGTAACTGTAGCAACCTGCTTGTGCTGTCTTGCCAACTCTTCTGATCACCATAGGAAGATGTTGGGAGATAATTGGACTGCAGCTGACAGCACAAGTGGATTGTTTCATTAGTCCAGGGTCGGCAACAGGTGTTTTCTTTTGCCCCCCCAAGTTTATAGTGAATATATATTTATTATATTAGTTTATGGTATAAAAAAGAAACTGTAAAATCACCAGGAATTCAGCTAAACATTGTTTATTTTATGAAATCTGTTCCCAAGTATTCCTTCACAAAAAAAAAGCCGTGATCGTGTCTCAATGTAATCAAGGTATGAAAACATTGCTATTTTTAAATATTCTCTTTCTGAGCTTTGTTGTGGTCAATATGCAGTGTACAAATTATTATCATTATTTTACGGCCCCCTGACTATTTGCTCCAACAAAAATTGGCCCGCTGCTGAATCTAGTTGCCTACCCTTGCATTAGGTTAACAAAGGTTCTCCTTGTCAAATCTTTCCAGTTCCCACTTTACATAGTCTTAAATATTTTTCTCAGATTTATTTACCTCTTCATTTGCATATTCTTCCTCCAGGTCTCCTCCCCAAGCTGTGACTCCCAGGGTCTTCACTCAGAAGAGACTCCGCCCTCTGAGCCACAGAGCCCTGTCACTCAAACCACAGGGGGAGGTGCTGGGGTGGTTTCCACTGCACAATGTAGGCCCGCCTCCTGCTTGACACCCCTCCCCCTGGTTTCGAAGGTGAAGATGGAGCAGAGTGGGACTACGCCACAACCCACACCACAGCCACAGCAGGCGAGTTGGCAAAAAATATAGGTTATTTGACATAATGGAGGAATGAAAAGAAATGTTCTCAATTACTTTCCTGGTTAAAGAAAGGCAAAAAAATAAAGTGTTCTAGATTATCTGGGAGGGGATGCAATCTTCAGTGGAACGTCAGGTCTTTCATAGAGCAGAGGGGTGTACTACAAAGCAGGCTCAATGAGTTAGGCAGCTAACTTGCCTAAATATTCTAAAATGTATTTTTTTGAAAGATAAGCTTGAAGTGGACATGATCTAATTGACTCAACAAGTTGAGCTTTCTTAATGAACCAGAAATTCTATAGTTATTTCAGTTTGTTTTCAAATAAAAGTTAGCTAGCTAACTCATTAATCCAGCTTTGTAGTATGCCCCTCTGGTCAATGGTGCAAGCTGTGAACTTCTTTGTCTCCTGTGCCATACAAGGAAATACACAAACGCTCAAGCATGAATACACATGAGTTTGGCTGCCCTCTCACATGATGGACGGATGACGACAAACTAAATAGATGTTATGTAGCTAACCTCTTCTCTTCTCTCTCGTTCTCAGCAGGAGGCCACGTCCTACTCGGTGGTGTGCAGCCCTGTCGCCAAGCGCCTGTGGGAGGGGGGGGCAACCGCGGTGACGGGGGAGGGGGGTCGGGAGGAGGAGGGGGGTCCAGGAAAGCCGCCCGCTACTCTTCCTCCTCCACCTCCTCAAACAACTGCAACTCCCAAGATGCAACGGGCAGAAACGTTGTTAACAACAGTAACCATAACCACAACAACAACAGTAACCATAACAGCAGCAGCTTAGGGACGCCGGATGGAACGAGTCCGGGGACACTGAGCATGTACACCAGCGACTCGCCCCTCAGTTACCACGATGATGAGGAGGAAGAGGAAGTGACCGACGACAGCGCTGAAGAGCAGTACAGGCAGATCTGTAACATGTACACAATGTACAGTATGCTCAACGTGGGCGCCACAGGTGAGAGAGTTGATGTGAGTCTGGAGGAGTGTAGAAATGGGGGAGAAAAATTGATAAAGTTACATATTGCAATATTATTTTGGGACGATATTATATCAATATTTGATTAAAAAAAAATATATATATATATATATATATATATATATATATATAATACTACCGTTCAAAAGTTTAGGGCCACTTAGAAATGTCCTTGTTTTTGAAAGAAAAGCAAAAAACATTTGTCCATTAAATTAACATCAAATTGATCAGAAATACAGCGTAGACATTGTTAATGTTGTAAATGACTATTGTAGCTGGAAACGGCCAATTTGTTATGGAATATCTACATAGGTGTACAGAGGCCCATTATCAGCATCCGTCACTCCTGTGTTCCAATGGCACGTTGTGTTAGCTAATCCAAGTTTATCATTTTAAAAGGCTAATTGATCATTAGAAAACCCTTTTGCAATTTTGTTAGCACAGCTGAAAACTGTTATTCTGATTAAAGAAGCAATAAAACTGGCCTTCTTTAGACTAGTTGAGTATCTGGAGCATCAGCATTTGTGGGTTCGATTACAGGCTCAAAATGGCCAGAAACAATTAACTTTCTTCTGAAACTCGTCAGTCTATTCTTGTTCTGAAATTAAGGCTATTCCATGTGAGAAATTGCCAAGAAACTGAAGATCTCATACCTCGCTGTGCAAAACACCAGCCTCAGCGTCAACAGTGAAGAGGCAGCTTCGGGATGCTGGGCTTCTAGGCAGAGTTCGTCTGTCCAGTGTCTGTGTTCTTTTGCCCATCTTAATCTTTTAATTTTATTGGCCAGTCTGAGATATGGCTTTTTCTTTGCGACTCTGCCTAGAAGGCCAGCATCCCGGGGTCGCCTCTTCACTGTTGACGTTGAGACTGGTGTTTTGGGGGTACTATTTAATGAAGCTGCCAGTTGAGGACATGTGAGGTGTCTGTTTCTCAAACTAGACACACTAATGTACTTGTCCTCTTGCTCAGTTGTGCACCGGGGCCTCCCACTCCTCTTTCTATTCTGGTTAGAGCCAGTTTTCTCTGTTCTATGAAGGGAGTAGTACACAGCATTGTACAAGATCTTCAGTTTCTTGGCAATTTCTCGCATGGAATAGCCTTCATTTCTCAGAACAGGAATAGATTGACGAGTTTCATAAGAAAGGTCTTTGTTTCTGGCCAGTTTGAGCATGTAATCAAACCCACAAATGCTGATGCTCCAGATACTCAACTAGTCTAAAGAAGGCCAGCTTTATTGCTTCTTTAATCAGCATCACAGTTTTCAGCTGTGCTAACATCATTTGAAAACCCTTTTGCAATGATCAATTAGCCTTTTTCAAATGATAAACTTGGATTAGCTAACACAACGTGCCATTGGAACCAATAGTGATGGTTGCTGTTAATGGGCCTCCTAACGCCTATGTAGATAATCCATTAAAAAATCTGCCGTTTCCAGCTACAATAGTCATTTACAACATTAACAATGTCTACACTGTATTTCTGATCAATTTGATGTTATTTTAATTGACCAGAAATGTGCTATTCTTTCAAAAACCAGGACACCTCTAAGTGACCCCAAACCTTTGAAAGGTAGTGAAAATATACTAATAATTTGCTAGGTAGCATTAGCCGGCTGTACCTGCACCAAAACTGGTATTTTTCATTCCATAGCTTGGCCTCCATCTCCTTTTTAAATAGTGAGCCAATGTTTTTACAGCACTTTTATTTCCATGACTGATCAAAACTCGTTTTCTCATGGCTCTCTTGTCTCTCTGGAGCAGACATATGGTGAGCAATATATTTGTAACATCAATTCACAATAAAACGTATAAAATCGCAATGCATATAGATTTGTGAGAATCACAATGCATATCATATCGGTACCTAAGTATGGTGATAATATCGTATGGTGAGGTCCCTGGCAATTCCCAGCCCGAGGGGGGAGGGAGCAAGAGTGCTTCAGGTAAGAACAATAGACTGATAGACGAGGGAAGAGACGAGATTAGAGGGAACAAGTAGTCCACTGATTGTAATCGTGATTTGGAAGAGGATGGGGAATTAGCGTCACTCTTTGATGCTATCTGCTGTGTGTTCTGTGTGTGCCATTCCTTGTCTGGACATTAATGCTAGTTGTAGGTATGTCAGTATTAATAGATATATATTTAAGTGTGAATATCTGTCTTTACATGTACCCTCTCCTCCTCTGTCCCACTCCGTTGCAGGATAGTGTTAGCTAAACCTGCATGTCATTATAGACAGTTGTACACTGAGTGTACAAAACATTAAGAACACCTTCCTAATATTGAGTTGCACACCCTCTACTACCATACCCTGTTCAAAGGCACTTCAGTCGTTTGTCTTGCCCATTCACCCTCTGAATGGCACACACTCCTCCCCTTCATCTACACTGATTGAAGTGGATTTAACAAATGACATCAATAAGGGATCATACTGTAGTTTTCACCTGAATTCACCTGGTCAGTCTGTCATGGAAAGAGAAAGTGTTCCTAATGTTTTGTACACTTAATAAAAATATAAATGCAACAAGTTCAAAGATTTTACTGAGTTACAGTTCATATGAGAAAGCAAAGAAGATATAGGTTGAGAGCAATTAAATACAGAATGTGTTCTCAATGACATTCTTGGTTAAATAATGGCAACAAAACCGTTCTAGATTATATATCTGTTATCTGGGAGGGGATGCGATCTTCATTGGAATGTCAGGTCTTTGAAAGAGCAGAAAGATATACTACAAAGCATGGTCAATGAAAATCTGTCAATTGAAATAAATAAATGAGGCCCTAATCTATGGATTTCACATGACTAGGAATACAGATATGCATCTGTTGGTCACATACCTAAAAAAATGGGCCTCAGGATCTTGTCACAGTATTTTTGTGCATTCAAATGACCAATCAATACAATTATTTTGTGTCCGTAGCTTATGCCTGCCGATTAGCATAACCCCACCACAACCATGGGGCACTCTGTTCACAATGTTGACATCAGCAAACTGTTCGCCCACACGACGCTACAGTCTGTGGTTGTGAGGTCGGTTGGACATACTGGCAAATTCTCTAATACGATGTTGGAAGCGGCTTAGAGAAATTAACATTCAAATCTCTGGCAACAGCTCTGGTGGACATTCCTGCAGTCAGCATGCCAATTAGCACACTCCCTCAACTTGAGACATCTATGGCATTGTGTTGTGTGACACAACTGCAAATTTGTTAGTGGCCTTTTATTGTCCCCAGCACAAGGTGCACCTGTGTAATGATCATGCTGTTTAATCAGCTTCTTGATATGCCACACCTGTCAGGTGGATGAATTATCTTGGCAAAGGAGAAATGCTCACTAACCAGGATATAAATAAGTTTGCACCAAATCTGAGAGAAATTAGCTTTTTGTGTGTATGGAACATTTCTGGGGTATTTTATTTCAGCTCATGAAACATGGGACACACTACATGTTGCGTTTTATATTTTTGTTCAGTGTATATGTGTGTTTTAATGTTGCTGTGTGTGTGTTCCTGTGTAACGTGTGCCCTCTGTACCATCCCAGTAGCGGGCGAGCGTGTGGAGTCCCTACCAGAGCACCTCACGGCAGAGACCCGGGGCGGCAGGGGGGTGAGGCTACGCCAGGATCTGGCCTCGCTACCTGCCGAACTCATCACCCAGATAGGTACACACACAGACTTCATTTAGTTTGTAATACTATAGTGGCCGTTGTCTTTTTTTAAAGTAATACTATAGTTGAAATGTACTGTTGTACTCGCATGTCTGAGGCAACTCTATATACATTGACAATTTCTGAATTCAGTCATTAATTTATTCATAGGCAATTGCTGGCTACCACCTGCGTTTTAGACCAGGCTACAGTTACTGTAAAAATTGTATTGATTGATTCATGAATTGATTGGCAACCGCTGCCACCTGCAGCTGATGTGAAAAAGGCTTTAATACGTTTGAATGGATTGATTGGTTGGTATAGGTAACCGGTGCCACCCGCGGCTGTACGAGGAGGGTGACCCTGCAGAGAGGCTGGAGCTGGTGACGGGTACCTCTGTGTTCATCTCCCGCGCCCAGCTCATGAACTGTCACGTCAGCGCCGGCACGCGGCACAAGGTCCTACTGAGGAGGCTGCTGGCCTCATTCTTCGACAGGTGAGGGGAGGGTGGGAGGGAGGGTGTGTGTGTGATCGTTGGAAGCATGTACATTTTGTGTGCTTGCTTTTGTGCATCGGTGCATGCGCTTCAGGCAGCATAATGTTTGTTTGTGAAGACATACAGTAAAGGATACTGTGTTTATCTTTTCCATCCCCTCTCAGGAGTACTCTAGCTAACAGCTGTGGGACGGGCATCCGCTCTTCTACCAACGACCCCAGCCGCAAGCCCCTGGACAGCAGAGTACTGCATGCCGTCAAGTGTGAGTGTCACACAATCCATTGCACAGCTTTGCTTTCACGCACACCGGACAAGCCTCACACACTCAGTGCTACACCGTGTTGTAGTCATATACCTCAATTTATTCCCTATATTGTCCGCAGCACCTAACTGTCTCTCTCCCCTCAACAGTTTACTGCCAGAACTTTGCGCCAAGCTTCAAGGAGAGCGAGATGAACGCCATCGCAGCTGACATGTGCACTAATGCCCGCCGGGTCGTCAGGAAGTCCTGGATCCCGAAGCTCAAGCTCCTCATGGCCGAGGGTGACGCCTACTCCGCTTTCCTCCAATCAGACGCCGTCAAGATGGAGGCTGACGCCCTTGGGGCGGAGCATGGATTCGACCCCACCGCCCTGGCAGAAGAGGCGGCGGCAGCCAATAGCGATGCGGGACCTTCTTCGGGGGAGGGGTTACAAGGTGTTGTGGGCGGAGATGGCAGCACTTTGTTTTAAAGTGAGTGGGCTTATTGTGATCTTATTGGTCGATTGGTCTTTGATCATTGCTCTCGGCGATACTTCCTCCCTCAGTTTTAGTTTGTTTTTTAATGTCATTTTGCCATATCTTAATCTCTTCCCTTAATACTTGGAATTTCATTTATTATATCCATCTGTTACATCCCTTGTGCTCTCTCTCTCGCGCCGTCCCGGACCCATGTACATAGTGTCTCCCCCTTTTGGGCGGGAGAGAGATGAAAAGATGGAGGGATAGAGGTGCAGAAAGAAAGACTGGGGTGGTTTGTGATGTAAGGGGGTGCTTAACCTAGAAATATTCCCTGATTCCCATTGTAGAATCTTTTCTTGTTTTAACGTTTGTTTTTTTTGGTTGGCAAAGGTCCTTTCTCCTTTCCATATCGCTGAAACACATTCCCTAGGAGGAGGGGCCTTTTGAGGTGGATGGGGGTCGGGGTTGAATGGGGTAGTAATGGCTGGTTTTGTGGTAAGAAGGGTAATGGGGGGGGTCTCTCCTCTTGACGGTCTAATAACACTGTTTTGATAATGAATGTATCGGTCGTGAAGCGTTGTCAAGTCACCTGTATGTATTGTCTGTGGACAGTAGATTGTATGTCGATCGATTTGATTAGATTGTATTAATCAGTTTATATAGAGACTCTGGAAGTCCTACTGAAGGCTATTTTATGGGGAGGGGTTGATATATGTGGGGTACGTAAAGGCTTAATGGTTGAAATAGGTATATGTATATTGGCAGGACTTTTGGACCACCCAACCCTCTTCTCCCCCCCCGACCCTGAAATTGACCATTTTCATTCCTACTTTTTTCACTTTTAATTTGGGACTCTTCTCATAGTTTTTTTTCTCTCCTCGTGTGTGACCTCGCTGAAAAGCAGAGGAGACGTGTTACTGAAAGATGGTTGAAGAGTTAGTGACTGAATGAGGAAGATGATTCTCTGATCTGGTATCCATGTTGATGATGCAGTATGATTTCCTATACATCTACTGAATTCTGTGTGGAGAGAGGAAGAAAGCGGAGTAAGGGACCGTTTTAAAATCATGTCAGCTCACGCCCATATTCACATTTCAAAGGAAAGTGACTTATTTGTTGTCTCGCACTATTAAGCAAGTAAAACTGAATAATGTACTTGTCTTGCACTATAATACTATAATACAAGTCTTATCCAAATACTAGAATCGTCTCCATTTGACCAAGCATGAAGCTGTGGGCTAGGGTGTAGGGGCTAGGGTGTAGAGGCATTATGTTAGATGTGTGTAGTGTACACAGGGTGGACCCATTCTGTATTTGTTTCGTTATGGACTGAGGGAGGGCTGGTGTAGCCTGCTAAGAGGCGTTCATGGCACACACACACACACACACACACACACACACACAGATTAAAGTACCCTGGAGGACTAATCCCTATACATCCTGGGCGGATACAATGGTGCCAATTAAAGTAATACGACACACACACACACTATGCGTGTCAGTGTGGATGGTGACAGAAGTGTGTGTTCTCACGTGCGGCAGAGAGTGAGAACCCAGACGGTGTGTGCTCTCACACGCTTGGCTGACTCATTCATCCATCACTCTGGTGTGTGTGATGCTGCTGCGTCTCTCTCTCTCACACACACACACACACTCCGGTGCACCCAGGCTGATACAGCCGCAGCACACTGCCAGCCTATAAACATCCCTGTAAAGCTCTGTTGAACACACCTTGTGAGAAACTACAGAGAGGAGATGGACCATGACAAGCCTTGAATAACGACCAACTGTCATTCTAGCTACAGCTCATCAGCAATTAGATGAAAGATGACTGTGGCAGTTCCCATCTATCACAGTACCAGTAGGGAGCCAATGACACCACTGTTAGTTGTCAAGGTTCGGGTTTGGGGAGGGCAAGCTGATCCTAGATCAGTGCTCAAGGGGTTTGTACTCGGAGCAGAAGTGAGCATACACATGCTAGTGCTATAGACACAGTTGTTAGTGATAGCCTGGTCCCAGATCTGTTTGTAGCATTTTGCCGCCACCTTGTAACTCATTGCGTTACAATTCTGTAAGGAGTAGAAATAGACTGGCACCCAGGCTAGGTTAGTGAAGCACCTTGTAATGCAGTTGGTGTCAGCGGCGGTTTCTGTTATGATTGTCGGGCTTGGTCTGTTGTGTGTCACTGCACTGTTACTGAGGTGGTCTGCTGTGTGTTTGGGGTAGAAACGCACACTAAAACACACACACACACACTACTTTGGAGTTGAGGGTTAATCAATCGTAACACTTCCCCCACACTCTGACTGAACCTAAACAGACAGAGTATAGAACAAACAACTATAAAATAAACCTGGGTAAAATATAGGCTTAACATTGTCATTGTAACGCCCCCTTTCAACCAACCAAAAGAAAGCCATGGAGTTGTTTTTCTATCTGGAAACTACCATTGTTTTTAGATCAGTGCTAAGTGTCTGCTTTTAGGCCTTTCTTTTAAACAGGCCAGATATTTTTGTTCACGTTTGTAGTTTAAAAAAAATATATGTATATATTGAGGTTTTGGAGTGTTTCTATAAAAGGCTAACTGTCAAAGAAGAGCCCAGATTTTTAAAAGTGTAGTGGGCAGACACTAGAGCTTCCAGTGGACCTATTCCATTTGGCCTGGGCGGGTGGGTGGCGGGGAGGTCTGGAGCCCACCCCTCCTTTTGTTAACCACATGGTATGATCCTTGGAGACTTCACCGAGTTCTCACTGACAGAGAGAAGTGAGTAGGATGAGAAATTTGCACTTTTTTTTATGCATTTGTCAAGCGCTGCCTTAAAGGAAAAAAATAGTGAGTGGCTGACAGAACCGAGAGACTGAGAGGAGGACAGTCTGTCTCCGGAGGGAGGAGAGAGGGGGAGGGAGGATGGGACGCTTGGTTGGCTCTGTATAAAAGCATGCATGCGTGCTGGTGTGTGTTCAGTTCCCCCCCCATTTCCCTCTGCTGCCATATATGGAGTCATGCGTGTTAAGTTCTAGCTTTCACGCAAACGCCTTTGACTGGAAGAGAGAGAGTGTGTGTGGAATGCGCATGTCTGTGCCAGGGTGAGTGAGTCTGCGTCTGGTTCTATGTGCTGCATACGTGTGTGTGTCTGGGTTTTGGAGTGGCGAATGCGCATGTCCTGTTGGTGTGTGTGGGTGGTTTGGGTACGCGGCTCTGTGTGTGTGTGTGTGTGTGTGTGTGTGTGTGTGTGGTATGTGCGGCGGTAGAGAATGAGTGGAGACTGTTTTGGTCTGACTCAGTAGGAGAGACATACAGTACTACAGTCTGGAGAGGATGGAAGCCTATAGACATACACACATAGCATTGCTACTAGTGTTAGCACAATGACATGCTAGCTGTTCAGACTTCCAGTCATTGAGCCAACAACTGTCCATTTAAAAGCGTGTATTGCAGGAATATACAGTTGAAGTCGGAAGTTTACATACACCTTAGCCAAATACATTTAAACTCAGTTTTACACAATTCCTGACATTTAATCCTAGTAAGGTCAGTTAGGATCACCACTTTATTTTAAGAATGTGAAATGTCTGAATAATAGTAGAAAGTGATTTATTTCAGCTTTTATTTCTTTCATCACATTCCTAGTGGGTCAGAAGTTTACATACACTCAATTAGTATTTGGTAGCATTGCCTTTAAATTGTTAAACTTGGGTCAAACGTTTCGGGTAGCCTTCCACAAGCTTCCCACAATAAGTTGGGTGAACTTTGGCCCACTCCTCCTGACAGAGCTGGTGTAACTGAGTCAGGTTTGTAGGCCTCCTTGCTCGCACATGCTTTTTCAGGCCTGCCCACAAATTTTCTATAGGATTGAAGTCCGGGCTTTTCCTTGACTTTGTTGTCCTTAAGCCATTTTGCCACAACTTTGGAAGTATGCTTGGGGTCATTGTCCATTTGGAAGACCCATTTGCGACCAAGCTTTAACTTCCTGACTGATGCCTTGAGATGTTGCTTCAATATATCCACATAATTTTACTTCCTCATGATGCCCCATGATGCCAAGTGCACCAGTCCCTCCTGCAGCAAAGCACCCCCACAACATGATGCTGCCACCCCCGTGCTTCACGGTTTGGATGGTGTTCTTTGGCCTTCAAGCCTCCCCTTTCTCCTCCAAACATAATGATGGTCATTATGGCCAAACAGTTCTATTTTTGTTTCATCAGACCAGAGGACATTTCTCCAAAAAGTACAATCTTTGTCCGCATGTGCAGTTGCAAACTGTAGTCTGGCTTTTTTATGGCGGTTTTGGAGCAGTGGCTTCTTCCTTGCTGAGCGGCCTTTCAGGTTATGTTGATATAGGACTTGCTTTACTGTGGATATAGATACTTTTGGACCTGTTTCCTCCAGCATCTTCGCAAGGTCCTTTGCTGTTCTGGGATTGATTTGCACTTTTCGCAACAAAGTACGTTAATCTCTAGGAGACAGAACGCGTCTCCTTCCTGAGCGGTATGACGGCTGCGTGGTACAATGGTGTTTATACTTGCGGACTATTGTTTGTACAGATGAACGTGGTACCTTCAGGCGTTTTGGAAATTGCTCCCAAGGATGAACCAGACTTGTGGAGGTCTACAATTTTATTTCTGAGGTCTTGGCTGATTTCTTTTGATTTACCCATGATGTCAAGCAAAGAGGTACTGAGTTTGAAGGTAGGCCTTGAAATACATCCACAGGTACACCTCCAATTGACTCAAATTATGTCAATTAGCCTATCAGAAGCTTCTAAAGCCATGACATCTGGAATCAACTTAGTGTATGTAAACTTCTTACCCACTGGAATTGTGATACAGTGAATTATAAGTGAAATAATCTGTCTGTAAACAATTGTTGGAAAAATGACTTGTGTCATGCACAAAGTGGATGTCCTAACCGACTTACCAAAACTATAGTTTGTTAACAAGAAATTTGTGGAGTGGTTGAAAAACAAGTTTTAATGATTCCAACCTAAGTGTATGTAAACTTCTGACTTCAACTGTGTGTGTGAGATGTAATTTTATATATATATATAAAATTACATCATATTTTGCCTCTGTGGCAATAATGTAGGAGTGGTGGGCCACCGCTGCTAAATGAATCTAGATTAAACACTGGCTGGCTCATAAGGGAGGGAGGGAGGAAGGGAGGGGACAGCATCAAACTGTTCACTAAACAAACCATTCAATCTCATTCAGAGTCCTGATCTCATTTAGCTTCGCTGCTTCACTTTATTCTGATTCAATTCAGCCTCCACTTTATGACCCAGGTCTATGGCTCTGTCCCAAATGAAGTAGTGCACTATGTAGGTAACTGGGTGCCATTTAGGATGTAAGCTAAATGTCTGCAAATGGCTGCCATGTTGTGTATGTGAATGACTTGTGTGTGCGAGTGAATGTTTGTTTGGCAGGAGGAGGGGTGTGTGTGGTGTGGTAGCTGTCTAAACAACAGATGGGACTGCCTGATAGGATGACTTGATGTGTGTGTGTCAGTCCAGGTGTGTCCTTTCTTGCCTGTGTGCTGGCGTGACAGTCATGTGTGGATGACCGTGCGTGCGTGCGCGTGCGTGTGTGTGTGTGTGTGTGTGTGTGTATACAGTACCAGTCAAAGGTTTGGACTCCTCCTCATTCCAGGGCTTTTCTTTAGTTTTACTATTTTCTCCATTGTAGAATAATAGTGAAGACATCAGAACTATGAAATAACGCGTATGGAATCATGTAGTAACCAAAAAAGTGTTAAACAAATTAAAATATAGTTGAGATTCTTCAAATAGCCACCCTTTGACTTGATGACAGCTTTGCACACTCTTGGCATTCTCTCAACCAGCTTCACCTGGAATGCTTTTCCAAAAATCTTGTGTGTCCAAACTTTTGACTGGTACTGTATATATATGTCTCTGCATCAGGCAATGCATGCGTCTAACCAACCAACCAGGTGTCCTTTCCCTTTAGGAGACTGCAGGCTGACAATGTGTCTGTTTCTAAAAGTGCAGTGATGACTAAGACTAGGATGATGTTGAAGATGGTGGTCTACATTTCCCTGTCGATCTCTCCATCTAAATATTAATACAGAGAGACAGTCCATTTTAGATTTTAGTTTATACAAATAAGATTGTTGTTATTCCAAGTTAACTGACTTTATTTTAATGTGAAATCCCTAGACTTGAGTGGGAAGAGATGGGAGGGAAGGAGAGCGAGAGAGAGTGGTGCTATTCTATACGTTCCTAGATACATGGTTGTTACCCTACCTCTTGCAGATGGAGGAAAGAAGGGGGGGAGAGAGAGAGAGGTGTGTGTGTGGTGCTTTTCTTTCTTCCTGCTCGTTTAGAGTCTGAGGATGTAGGAGGCATTGTGGCAGGCCTCTGGTACTTAACTGCAATCAAGACAACTGAAGAAAGGAATAGAGGGAGAAGATCCTCGTCCCATGGCCTTTTTGCAACAAGGATAAATATTTTGTTGTTTCTTTATGTAAGGGGCGGGGTGACGTAGCCTTTTCATGGCTACCCAGACTCCTTGCTCCAGCCAAATGCTATGCCACGGACATTAGTTTCTTCTCTGCAATGAGTCTGGATCTGACAATTTCTAGAACGCAAACGCATTCAAACAGTTCTGATTGGTCCAAGAACTGATGGGTTGGGACAGAGCCAGGACACACGTGGGTAAAGCTGCATTTTTCAAAATGTGTCATTGACTTTGATACTCTGATTGGTTCGAGATGATCCAATCGGTAATGACTTTGTTTTGTACAACACCCCTCATTGTGATGTCACAACAACCGACTTCAACGATGGCAGCCTGACTGAAGTATGTAGTGAGTCGTCAGGCAAACAGCCTGGAAATCCAGACTGTTTCATTATAGCAGAGCTGAAATCAATCCCCTATTACCTGCACTACTTTTGACTAGGGCCCATATGGCATCCCATAGGACTCTGGCCAAAAGTAGTGCACTAATATATATGGTGCCATTTTAGGACGTAACAACAGACACCCCTGGCCCCCTAGCCCGGAAATCAAGTCTACGTCCCAAATGCCACCCTATTCCCAAAAAATATTGCGCTACCCTATGCACCCTGGTCAAAAGTAGTGCACTAAATAGGGAATAGGATGCCATTTGGGATGTGACCATGTTTGTCTATATTAAAAAATATAAAAAAAAACTTATCAAGTCCAATGCTACTGAGAGAGGGGATGAGTGAGTGAGGAATCATGTAGAAACACTGGCCAAGCACGCCATTTCTGAATGCGGTTGGAAGTTGTTTCGCGCGGTCAGGAATGACATTTAAAAAATACGTTGCTGTTTTTCTGTTTATACTTACCAATGTTTTTATTTCTACAGATTTAAATAGTGTACTGTATAGCTGCTTTTACCAACGCTAGTATTTCCACACTAATGCTGCTAGGAATTAGCTTGCAAAAAACAAATAGTCCGCCAGAAGTTAAGTCTAATTCAATTTCAACTTTGTCCGTAGGGTCGGTCTTTATGGAGAAAAAACATCTAATGGAACATATAATTAAAGGTCTGTTTGTAGACCCCATGCAGTTCCTCAGGGACTTAAGTTCCTCTCTGTTTACCTCATGTCAAAATAAAAGTCCCTCACAAGTTCTTGCTTTTTTTTGTGCAGGTATGGCACACGTGCCAGACTTTTATTTTGACGTGCGGTAAGCGGGACTACAGACCCACGTTTGGACAGGGTTTAAGTTATGTTCTATTAAATATTTTTGCTCAATTTCCATCCTGCATAAGGACCAGCTGGCAGAGTAAGTTGAAATTTTATTTCACTCCTGTCTTCCAGCTTACTATTCCATTTTTTTGCAAGCTAATTCCTAGCAACGCTAGTGTGTAAATACTAGTGTTGCTAAGGGAAGCTTTGTACTGTAGTGTTTTAGGTCCTGATTACTAATTCAAACATTAACACATTTTAGAAACTTGCCAAGTGTTCTGTCATTGATGAAGTTGATAGCTAGAGAAAGAGACATATTTTTGCATTGTGCTGTAATGGAGGGGGCAGTTTTGATGCTGGACACTAGAAGGGGTGAATACCGTACTGAAACTGCATTGTGTACTTTTGGGAGGGAGACTGGGTTGGTTGGTTCACAGACAGACAGACAGATGGACTGTGGAAGCACCACTAGCTGGTATGTCAGTCTCCTAAGGGACTCTATCTCTTAAATTCCTTACTATGAATAACCATTTATAATATCCATCAGAATTTTTTTATGTTCTTGTACATTTCCTTGAAATCCAGAATTCCCTGGAAGTTAAATTAGCTTCCGCCTTCACTTGACCGTGCTTGGCTCTTGTCTCGTGGTCCAGCTCTGTTGGTAAAGCATGGTGCTTCCAATGCCAGGATAGTGGGTTCAATTCCCGGGACCACCCATATGTAAAATGTATGCACGCATGACTGTAAATCGCTTTGGATAAAAGCATCTGCTAAATGGCGTATAATGACAACTGTGCCAGCCAGGGAAATGTTGGTTGGATTGTAGTCTGTTACCCAGAAGTAACATTATTGCGAAAATTGCCTGTCCACAAGAGAATAGCTGGATTGTGCTCGGCCACCTGGTGTCTGGTGTTGGTACTACAACAGAGAGGGGGTTCTTGCACTGCCTGGTATTACCATCATCCTACCGATAGAGGGCAGCGTAATGTTACATCACTTGAAATGTTACATCAGTGAGAGTGGTTGAGGTTTCTGGTTTCTGTCTCGACTTGTCTCGTATTCTTTAATTCTACATTCAAAAAGACCTGTCAGTATTTGCTTTGGGGATGAAGTCCCCATTGTGTTTAAGACCAACTATTTGGTCAGTTGATCCCCATAGCTAACGTAAGCTCTGCTGGAGTCAATACACAGCGACAAGTAAATACTTATTCATAGCCTATATCCTGGCAGAGGAATACTTATTTTCTTCGTCATGCTCCATGTATCTACCCATCCGTCTTCCCATGAGCAAAATATGTCGAAATGATGTTTATAATACGCAATTTCAATGTCTTGTGCTCACTGGGTTGCTTCTTGTCGCTACCTGGTTACATTCGGCACCACAGACGAATAAAAGGGAACTAGAGAGGGTGAAATAATCTTTAATGAAGCACCTTTGGGTGAGCGCTAACGGTCCGGTATAGTAGAGACCGCTAGCCAAAGCCTCGGCACCTTGTCAACACGTTCTCTATTTAGTCCCTCTAGAACGGTCTGTGGAGTGGCAGAAGTGTGATCCGGGCATAGAAATAGAATCTATAGAACAGACCTCCTCATTCAAGTCAATGATGGGTTAGGCAGACGTACTCAACTCTTACCCTACACGGTCCCGAGCCTGCTGGTTTTCTGTTCTACCTAATAATTAATTGCACATACCTGGTGTCCCAGGTCTAAATAGTGTCCCTGATTTTAGAGGGGAACAATAAACTTTCAGTGGAACTGGCTCCCAGAGTTTGAGGGGGTTAGAGGTTCCAAGCCCGTTCTATTTCGATGGATCCAGGGTTGTGTTCATTAGGCACCAAACGGTAGAAAACTGACAAGTGTGAAATTTTGTCCGTTGCGAAAAGATTTGCTACGCTGTGTACTAATGAATGGGGGTGGGGGGAATAAACTCTTTGTGAGGATACATTTTTGTAGTTTCCTTTATTTCTGTATTTGGGGTTAATTTGATGTTGCTGTACCCCCCCGGGCAGGTTCTGGGGGTGGTTTTCCCCTGGTCAGGTCACGTGGTCATGTAACACCCCGGGTCCTAGTGACCAGACTGTACATCTCTTTTCTGCAGAGGGAGGTGGAGGAAAGCCATTCTATTCCTATGGTAGCCCCCCCTCTCCCAACTGTCTCTCTCTGCATGGCAGGCTATAGGTAGAAGTTAACCCCTTTACCACAGCTCTAGGACCAGATTACCCTATAACCAATTCTAATTTTAAACATGAGGGGATAAAGCAAGATCTGACCTTAGACCAGTGGTAAGGGACAAGGCAGTTTCTGCTTGCATTGTGGCCTGTCAATCCTTGTATGTTTCCTTGCAGTTAAAATCAGACCTGGGTTCAAATATAGCTCTAGCCCTCCTGGAGAATCCGATGGGCCGGGTATGCCGTTTTAGGACAATTCTATTGGGTCCATTAAGCCAGGCGAGCTCAGTCAATCCCAGATGAAGTATTTGATCCCAGGTCTGGCTCCAATCTGTGCTTTTCTCTGCTGTCAGTCAGCGGTTGCAATCTTCTATTCCAGAGATACATTTACTATTATTACCGCTCCTTATAAGGACCCTGACGCACCAGAGATACACAAACCACACACACAGCATGGCTGCTCACTGAAAGTGTCCTGTTAATGTGTGTTTACAACTACACACATACAGTTTACCTCCTATGCCATCAGCCATTTTCCTCAGACCTTTCCTAACCTCGTACCAGGGTCGTGTTAATTACGCACAGAACGGACTGAACATGGAGAGGGACTGCATGAACTTGTCTAATAAGAGACACTAGTTTTCTTTTTCAGTTGCAAAACTGTTCGCCCTAATGAATACGACCTAGGAGATGTTCAGGTACAGACAGACCAGAACAATGAAAATAGCTCATGTCTCATATTGACATGGAATGAATAGAATACAGTCAAGGTATTGGCTGTGGAGAAGTGGGATGCTTTGTGAAAGTTATTACCACAGTTACATAGAGATATTGGGAATTTACGATCACTACAGCAACCGAGAATGACTCTTCTCTCTCTTTGATTTGGTTTCCTGTCTCTGGTGCCGTCGAGGTCTTTCCCCGTTGCAGATCTTTTTTTTCACACTATAAATACAGTATATTAAGCTGTACATTCTTACAATACATAGAAGCACTATTAAAGTTTGATTGTTAGTTGTGCATTAGCAGCATGAGGTATTATTATTATTATACTGATTATGAAAAAAAATAACCCAGACTAAATAAAATATAAAAGAAATCCAAAAGCTTTTTTGGATATAAAATACATACAACCTAATGCAGTAGTGTTGTCAAAGCTATACTACTGATAATGTCCGAGCTGATGCTCCTCCCGACGGCCCTATCCCATGCCGTGTTACCCCCTCTTCCTGATCGCTACCCATGTACATGCCAGTGTTTTTTCCATGTTCCAAGTGCCAATAACTTTGTGAAATCCTAACTGTGACCCAGTAATAAAGATCATTGCACATTAACTACTGTAAAGACAGAAATTATGAAAAACAATCTGAATATCTTAATAAAAGGTTTAACATACGTGTGTGGTTTTTACTGTGTTTTAATCGTACGTTGTGCTGTCTTCATGGTTTGGAAAGTTAAAAGTCACAACTTAGGCACGTATACCACTTATAACAAACATTCCTGGCTTGTCTTTTTATCCAGTGGATTCAATCTTATGTACTTGTACCAAAGCCACACATCTCTCTGGTTGTACTCGTCTTTAAGTTTGGAAATATCACAATTTTTATCACTACTCTGATTATGTAAAGACCTACAACAGCTGTACCAAAGATTTGTATAACTAAACCAAGAGAGCGCAGTCTGTTGGATGCCTCACATATGTCTCACTGTTCTGTGGCTGTACTGTGTTTATGGTTTGGACATAAAGTCAAACGGTGTCTCTTAGGCATGTATGCTAAGTTTATAGCTATTTGTTTCTGGTATGCTTGACGCAAACATTTCACAAGCTTTTTACAGCGCTACAGTACTCAGGACAGCTCTCTTTATGGCATGGAAAGTATTCTGGAATATTGCAAATTGGTGCTGAGGGTAGGTCATAGCTCATTCCCGTGTAAGGTCTTCAACTGAAATGCAATGCCCTTAGACTGGATTCAAACCTGTCTCCAAGAGCTGGCATTCAATCAGATCAGCAGAATAGCGCACTTGATATTTAAAGGTAATTTCCAATTGAGCCAACATATGCAGCGTTCTCTGTGAACGAGGGAACATTGCCTTCAAAAGAGCCGATGGGCTTGAATCCCAGCTAAGGTTGCTCATGTGTGGCTCACTGAACTACCTCAACACCAGCAGTGGAGACATTTTCCCTTCAGAACTAAAAGCATTATTTATTAAGAACAAGTGTTGATTTTCACCAAGAAACTACAAAGGCGGCAAAACATTTATCATACAGTCAGTCTTTAGGATGGGCTGCATACAAAAAGAACGGAGTGTTTACTTGATGATACAGCAAAGCGTTTGAAATGACTCCTATGTTCATTCATAGACAGGGTGACCGACCACGCCAGCACACGTTTTTTGGATGAAGAGGCAAATAGAATTGACAGAAAACATTACACTGGATGTTACAAATGAATAGCAACAGTAGAACTTGAAATAGAGATATGAGTGAGGTTACTAATTCAATGAAACCAATGTTTACTGCGCTCACAGGGCAACAAAACGGGACCAAAACATAACAGCACAGTTCTAAACTCCCATTCCACAACATGGAAATGTTAACAGGTGTGCACTGCAAGCAAACAAAAGGAGGAAAGCGGACATTTTGTATGCTATTTACACAATACACTTCCCACGAGGCATCTAGCAATAACTCCTAAATGGTGAGTCATTTCCATAGCATGAGAAACACTGATCATTGGCACTGGTGAAATGAATAGCGCTTCATTGAAGTGGATAAATGCTAGCTAACCTTTTCCTTTTTGACTTGGAAGAATCAGGCCCTGTTCAAACACTTCTAATGCAACCTTGTTTGTGCACAATCACTGATCTGACAAAGTTGGATAGGTGGAATTTAGGCTACTTGACCAACCAGATTGTGTTAGATCAGTGGTGATTTCCTCGAGGAATAGGTGAAGGAGGGTAGGAAGGAAGGATGCATTAAGCTTAAGAACAGGGCCTATTGTACCAGTCAATGCACCCTGAGAGAGTTCCTAATAAATCTAAATCATTGGAAGCTCATTGGAGAATGTGATATAGAGGGAAACCAGTACAGACAGCTTTCAGTAGAACAGAGCTACAACCTATCAAACTGATCACAAACAGAGCATGGAAAAATACTTGAGTGATTCAATCAGTACAATGTAAATACATTTAACTAGGCAAGCCAGTTAAGAACACATTCTTATTTACAATGACAGCCTAACCCGGCCAAACCCTAACCCGGACGACGTTGGGACAATTGTGCGCCGCCCTATGGGACTCGCAATCATGGCCGGTTATGATACAGCCTGGAATCGTACCAGGTTCTGTAGTGACACCTCTAGCACTGCGATGCAGTGCCTTCGACCGCTGCGCCACTCGGGAGCCTTAAATACACAACCAATCGCAAATGAACAGATTAAACCAACCATCCCACAAACAGGTACCATTGGGACCAAGGTGGCAGTGCCAACCAAAAGACACCAGGCAGGGAACTCTCACATAGAGAGATGTGTCTTGTCTTGAGAAAGGCAAAATAAGTCTACATCCCACAATGTCAAGCATTACATTTATATTTATTTACACAATATTATAAAATGCACCTCAGGGTCATACTCATAAAGCGTCTCAGAGTAGGAGGCAAAACTGATCCTAAATCAGCACTCCCCCAAAACTCGGGCCATCACATCACGTCAGTGTGGTATCTCACATTATGAAATGTGGACATGGCCATAAATGTCCGCTAGGGGGCAAAAGAGCTTCAAATGAACTTGTGCTGCTAATTTCCTGCCCAGCAACCCAGAACTCCAACTGTTACTATGGTAAAGCGATCACCATAGGCTTGAACTTTCCCATATCCACAGATCTGGGATCAGATCACTAGCCTCAAATCCTTTATCCATAACGGGAAACTACGTAAAACGTGTCTAGGGGTAACTTCTATCTCCTATGATAAAGCTATTCCAATGGGCCAGATGATTTGGAACAAGGTAGACGTTTACCGAACAACTGATCTAGGATCTAGGTGATTTCACCAATCCTAAGTAGTGCACTATGTAGGGAATAGGGTTCTATTTGGGATGAAGACCATAGATCATCTCATAGACGTATAAAAATAGATAAGGCAACATTGACATCTCCCTCATCCCCATCATTCCAAGTCTGTACCATAATTCACACACATAAAAGGAGACATCTTAGCTTTGCCTGAATATATATAATGTAACCGTCATCTCACTGCTGTCCACTCCTCTGATATGGGTGGGAAAGAGGAGGGAAACGGGGATAGACAGCGACACACAGAGAGAGAGATAAAGTGACGAGTGATAGAAAGAGAGGGGAATTCAGTCTCTGAATAATCTATGACAAAGGAAAGACGAGGGTTGGATTGGATTCCCCGTTTCCTTTATCGATGCCTCTATCCATCCCTTCATCCCTCCATCCATTTCATCATCCCCAGGAAGGAGTGGGTGAGTGTGGTAGAGTCGTGTAGTGAAGAGAGATCCGTACTCAGAGGGTGAAGAAGAGGATGAGAACTACTACCATGATGACCACCAGTACTCCGATGGCACACCACTGTCTCCTACCTGAGAGAACACACACGTCAAAATCACGAGAGTGAATATGCTAGAGATGCTAATATGTACTTGCCTGCCATAGCCTGAGGGCCACCGAATAATAACATCTGCATAGCAAGCAGTAACTTACTTATTATCATTCCAAATAGTAGTGGTATGGGTAGTAGGGGTGATAGCAGTTTACGATGATGGTGGTGGTGGTAGTAGTAGTAATGATGATGACGGTGGTAGTAAGGATGATGATGATGGTGGTAGTAGTAGTAAGGATGATGATGGTGGTAGTAGTAGTAGTAATGATGATGATGGTGGTAGTAGTAGTGGTAGTAGTAGTAGTAGTAATAGTAGTAGTAGTAGTAGTAGTAGTAGTAGTAGATGATGGTGGTAGTAGTAGTAGTAGTAGTAATGATGATGATGGTGGTAGTAGTAGTAGTAATGATGATGATGGTGGTAGTAGTAGTAGTAGTGGTAATAGTAGTAATGATGATGGTGGTGGTAGTGGTAGTGGTAGTAGTAGTAGTAGTAGTAGTAGTAGTAGTAGTAGTAGTAGTAATAATGATGATGATGGTAGAAGTAATGATGATGATAGTAGTAGTAATGATGATGATGGTGGTGGTGGTGGTGGTGGTGGTGGTGGTAGTGGTAGTAGTAGTAGTAGTAGTAATAATGATGGTAGAAGTAATGATGATGATAGTAGTAGTAGTAGTAGTAGTAGTAGTAGTAATGATGATGGTAATAGTAGTAATGATGATGATGGTGGTAGTAGTAGTAGTGATGATGATGGTGGTAGTAGTAGTAATGATGATGATGGTGGTAGTAGTAATGATGGTGGTAGTAGTAGTAGTAATGATGATGATGGTGGTAGAAGTAATGATGATGATGGTGGTAGTAGTAGTGATGATGATGGTGGTGGTAGTAGTAGTAGTAGTAATGATGATGATGGTGGTAGTAGTAGTAATGATGATGATGGTGGTAGTAGTAGTAATGATGATGATGGTGGTAGTAGTAGTAATGATGATGATGGTGGTAGTAGTGATGATGGTGGTAGTAGTAATGATGCTAGTGGTGGTAGTAATGATGCTAGTGGTGGTAGTAATGATGACAGTGGTGTAAGTAATGATGACGGTGGTGGTAGTAGTAGTAGTAATGATGATGGTGGTAGTAGTAGAGTTAATGATGATGGTGATAGTAGTAGTAGTAATGATGACGGTGGTGGTAGTAGTAGTAATGATGGTGGTGATAGTAGTAATGATGACGGTGGTGGTAGTAGTAATGATGATGGTGGTTGTAGTGATGATGATGGTGGTGGTAGTAGTAATGATGATGATGATGATGATGGTGGTGGTAGTAGTAGTAGTAATGATGATGGTAGTAGTAGTAGTAATGATGGTGGTGGTAGTAGTAATGATGATGGTGGTAGTAGTAGTAATGATGGTGGTAGAAGTAGTAGTAATGATGGTGGTGGTGGTGGTGGTAGTAGTAATGATGGTGGTGGTAGTAGTAATGATGATGATGATGGTGGTGGTAGTAGTAATGATGCTGGTGGTAGTAGTAATGATGCTGGTGGTGGTAGTAGTAATGATGCTGGTGGTGGTAGTAGTAATGATGACGGTGGTGGTAGTAGTAATGATGACGGTGGTGGTAGTAGTAGTAATGACGGTGGTGGTAGTAGTAGTAGTAATGATGGTGGTGGTAGTAGTAGTAGTAATGATGGTGGTGGTAGTAGTAGTAATGATGGTGGTGGTAGTAGTAGTAATGATGGTGGTGGTAGTAGTAGTAATGATGGTGGTGGTAGTAGAAATGATGGTGGTGGTAGTAGAAATGACGGTGGTAGTAGTAATGATGGTGGTGGTAGAAGTAATGATGATGGTGGAAGTAGTAGTAGTAGTAGTAGTAGTAGTAGTAGTAATGATGGTGGTGGTAGTAGCAGTAATGATGATGGTGGTAGCAGTAATGATGGTGGTGGTGGTAGTAGTAATGATGGTGGTGGAAGTGGTAGTAGTAATGATGGTGGTGGTAGTAGTAGTAATGATGGTGGTGGTAGAAGTAATGATGGTGGTGGTAGTAATGATGATGATGGTGGTAGTAGTAGTAGTAGTAATGATGATGGTGGTAGTAGTAATGATGGTGGTGGTGGTAGTAGTAGTAGTAGTAGTAGTAATGATGATGGTGGTAGTAGTAGTAGTAGTAATGATGATGGTGGTAGTAGTAATGATGGTGGTGGTAGTAGTAATGATGCTGGTGGTGGTAGTAATGATGCTGGTGGTGGTAGTAATGATGCTGGTGGTGGTAGTAATGATGATGGTAGTAGTAATGATGCTGGTGGTGGTAGTAATGATGACGGTTGTGGTAGTAATGATGACGGTGGTGGTAGTAGTAGTAATGATGATGGTGGTGGTAGTAGTAGAGTTAATGATGACGGTGATAGTAGTAGTAATGATGACGGTGAAAGTAGTAATGATGGTGGTGGTGGTGGTAGTAGTAATGATGATGGTGGTAGTAGTAATGATGGTGGTGGTGGTGGTAGTAGTAATGATGGTGGTGGTAGTGGTAGTAGTAATGATGGTGGTGGTAGTAGTAATGATGGTGGTGGTAGTAGTAGTAATGATGGTGGTAGTAGTAATGATGATGGTGGTAGTAGTAATGATGGTGGTGGTAGAAGTAATGATGATGATGGTGGTAGTAGTAGTAGTAGTAATGATGATGGTGGTGGTAGTAGTAGTAGTAGTAATGATGATGGTGGTAGTAGTAATGATGATGGTGGTAGTAATAGTAGTAGTAGTAATGATGATGGTGGTAGTAGTAGTAGTAATGATGATGGTGGTAGTAGTAGTAGTAGTAATGATGGTGGTGGTAGTAGTAATGATGGTGGTGGTGGTAGTAGTAATGATGGTGGTGGTAGTAGTAATGATGATGATGGTGGTAGTAGTAATGATGATGATGATAGTAGTAGTAGTAGTAGTAGTAGTAATGATGATGATGGTGGTAGTAGTAGTAGTAGTAGTAGTAGTAGTAGTAGTAGTAGTGGTAATAGTAGTAGTAATAATGATGATGGTAGAAGTAATGATGATAGTAGTAGTAGTAGTAGTAGTAGTAATGATGATGGTAATAGTAGTAATGATGATGATGGTGGTAGTAGTAGTAGTAATGATGATGATGGTGGTAGTAGTAGTAATGATGATGGTGGTAGTAGTAATGATGGTGGTAGTAGTAGTAATGATGATGATGGTGGTAGTAGTAATGATGATGATGGTGGTGGTAGTAGTAGTAGTAATGATGATGGTGGTAGTAGTAATGATGGTGGTGGTGGTAGTAGTAGTAGTAGTAATGATGATGATGGTGGTGGTAGTAATGATGATGGTGGTAGTAGTAATGATGGTGGTGGTGGTGGTAGTAGTAGTAGTAATGATGATGGTGGTAGTAGTAGTAGTAGTAATGATGATGGTGGTAGTAGTAATGATGGTGGTGGTAGTAGTAATGATGGTGGTGGTGGTAGTAGTAATGATGATGGTAGTAGTAATGATGCTGGTGGTGGTAGTAATGATGATGGTAGTAGTAATGATGCTGGTGGTGGTAGTAATGATGACGGTTGTGGTAGTAATGATGACGGTGGTGGTAGTAGTAGTAATGATGATGGTGGTAGTAGTAGAGTTAATGATGACGGTGATAGTAGTAGTAATGATGACGGTGAAAGTAGTAATGATGGTGGTGGTGGTGGTAGTAGTAATGATGATGGTGGTAGTAGTAAAGATGGTGGTGGTAGTAGTAATGATGGTGGTGGTAGTAGTAATGATGATGGTGGTAGTAGTAATGATGGTGGTGGTAGTAATGATGGTGGTGGTAGAAGTAATGATGATGGTGGTGGTAGTAGTAGTAGTAATGATGATGGTGGTGGTAGTAGTAGTAGTAGTAGTAATGATGATGGTGGTAGTAGTAATGATGATGGTGGTGGTAGTAGTAGAGTTAATGATGATGGTGATAGTAATAGTAGTAATGATGACGGTGATAGTAGTAGTAGTAATGATGATGGTGGTGGTAGTAGTAGTAATGATGGTGGTGATAGTAGTAATGATGACGGTGATAGTAGTAGTAGTAGTAATGATGACGGTGGTGGTAGTAGTAGTAATGATGGTGGTGATAGTAGTAATGATGATGGTAGTAGTAGTAGTAGTAGTAGTAGTAGTAGTAGTAGTAGTAATGATGATGGTGGTAGTAGTAATGATGGTGGTGGTAGTAGTAATGATGGTGGTAGTAGTAATGATGGTGGTGGTAGAAGTAATGATGATGATGGTGGTGGTAGTAGTAGTAGTAGTAGTAATGATGATGTTGGTGGTAGTAGTAGTAATGATGATGGTGGTGGTGGTAGTAGTAGTAATGATGATGGTGGTGGTAGTAGTAGTAATGATGATGGTGGTGGTAGTAGTAGTAATGATGATGGTGGTGGTAGTAGTAGTAATGATGATGGTGGTGGTAGTAGTAGTAATGATGATGGTGGTGGTAGTAGTAGTAATGATGATGGTGGTGGTAGTAGTAGTAATGATGATGGTGGTGGTAGTAGTAGTAATGATGATGGTGGTGGTAGTAGTAGTAATGATGATGGTGGTGGTGGTGGTGGTAGTAGTAGTAATGATGATGGTGGTAGTAGTAGTAGTAATGATGGTGGTGGTAGTAGTAATGATGGTGGTGGTAGTAGTAGTAATGATGGTGGTGGTGGTGGTAGTAGTAATGATGGTGGTGGTAGTAGTAATGATGATGATGGTGGTAGTAGTAGTAATGATGCTGGTGGTGGTAGTAATGATGACGGTGGTGGTAGTAGTAGTAATGATGATGGTGGTAGTAGTAGAGTTAATGATGATGGTGATAGTAGTAATGATGACGGTGGTGGTAGTAGTAGTAATGATGGTGGTGATAGTAGTAATGATGATGGTGGTGGTGGTAGTAGTAGTAGTAGTAATGATGATGGTGATGATAGTAGTAATGATGATAGTAGTAATGATGGTGGTGGTAGTAGTAGTAATGATGGTGGTGGTGGTGGTAGTAGTGATGGTGGTGGTAGTGGTAGTAGTAATGATGGTGGTGGTAGTAGTAGTAATGATGGTGGTAGTAGTAATGATGGTGGTGGTAGTAGTAGTAATGGTGGTGGTAGTAGTAGTAATGATGGTGGTAGTAGTAATGATGTTGATGGTGGTGGTAGTAGTAATGATGATGATGGTGGTGGTAGTAGTAGTAATGATGATGGTGGTGGTGGTAGTAGTAATGATGGTGGTGGTGGTAGTAGTAGTAATGATGGTGGTGGTGGTAGTAGTAGTAATGATGGTGGTGGTGGTAGTAGTAGTAATGATGGTGGTAGTAGTAATGATGTTGATGGTGGTGGTAGTAGTAATGATGATGATGGTGGTGGTAGTAGTAGTAATGATGATGATGGTGGTGGTAGTAGTAATGATGGTGGTGGTGGTAGTAGTAGTAATGATGGTGGTGGTGGTAGTAGTAGTAATGATGGTGGTGGTGGTAGTAGTAGTAATGATGGTGGTGGTGGTAGTAGTAGTAATGATGGTGGTGGTGGTAGTAGTAGTAATGATGGTGGTGGTGGTAGTAGTAGTAATGATGGTGGTGGTGGTAGTAGTAGTAATGATGGTGGTGGTGGTAGTAGTAGTAATGATGGTGGTGGTGGTAGTAGTAGTAATGATGGTGGTGGTGGTGGTAGTAGTAATGATGGTGGTGGTGGTGGTAGTAGTAATGATGGTGGTGGTAGTAGTAGTAATGATGATGGTGGTGGTGGTAGTAGTAATGATGATGGTGGTAGTAGTAGTAATGATGATGGTGGTAGTAGTAATGATGATGGTGGTAGTAGTAGTAATGATGATGGTGGTAGTAGTAATGATGATGGTGGTAGTAGTAGTAGTAATGATGATGGTGGTAGTAGTAATGATGGTGGTGGTAGTAGTAGTAGTAGTAGTAATGATCATGGTGGTAGTAGTAGTAGTAATGATGATGGTGGTAGTAGTAGTAATGATGATGGTGGTAGTAGTAGTAATGATGATGGTGGTGGTAGTAGTAATGATGATGGTGGTAGTAGTAGTAATGATGATGGTGGTAGTAGTAGTAATGATGATGGTGGTAGTAGTAATGATGATAGTAGTAGTAGTAATGATGATGGTGGTAGTAGTAATGATGATGGTGGTGGTAGTAGTAGTAGTAGTAGTAATGATCATGGTGGTAGTAGTAGTAGTAATGATGATGGTGGTGGTAGTAGTAATGATAATGGTGGTAGTATTAATGATGGTGGTGGTAGTAGTAGTAATGATGATGGTAGTAGTAATGATGATGGTGGTAGTAGTAATGATGGTGGTGGTAGTAGTAGTAGTAATGATGGTGGTGGTAGTAGTAGTAGTAATGATGGTAGTAGTAATGATGATGGTGGTAGTAGTAATGATGGTGGTGGTGGTAGTAGTAGTAGTAGTATTAATGATGGTGGTGGTAGTAGTAGTAGTAATGATGGTGGTGGTAGTAGTAGTAATGATGGCGGTGGTAGTAGTAGTAGTAATGATGGTGGTGGTAGTAGTAGTAATGATGGCGGTGGTAGTAGTAGTAATGATGATGGTGGTAGTAGTAGTAGTTATTGGTGGTGGTAGTAGTAGTAGTTGGTGTAATGGTGAGGATGACAGTTATAAGTTAGTTATAGTCTAATTTTCATGTTTAGCTTTTTATATTTATTAGATTTCTACTATTGACTGTTACCATGGTATTGTTATTTGTGTGTGTGTGTGTGTGACTTGGTGTCGTACCTGTCGTCTATGTGTGACAGAGATGGAGCGTATGTGTGTGTGTTAACTCACTGCTGGTCATGTGGGAGACTTTCTCCATCTTCTTGAGGACAGAGTCCATCCTCGAACCCGTCTGGTCCATCTCCTCTCCAAACTCTCCTAGCATACTGGAACATACAGGACAAAATAGGTGTTAGGCACACACATGAGTCATTTAGCAGATACTCTTACCCAGAGCGACTTACAGGAGCAATTAGGGTTAAGAGCCTTGCTCAAGGGCACGGACAGATTTTTCACCTAGTCGGCTCAGGGATTCAAACCAGTGATCTTTTGGTTACTGGCCCACCGCTCTTAACCACTAGGCTACCTGCTGCCTACACACACACACACACACACACACACACACACACACACAGAGAGAAAGGCACACACACAGAGAGAGAGAGAGGCACACACACACACAGAGAGAGAGAGAGGCACACACACACAGAGAGAGAGAGAGGCACACACACACACACAGAGAGAGCGACTTAGACCACCGAGACACGCACAGTAAACTGTCTAAAGCACCCCTAGCATACTGGAACATACAGGAGAATCACTCAAACAATAAACACACGTAAAGTACTCACTCACTGAACCCTTCAAACACACACATCTCAGCATAGGAAGTATACTGGGAGATTACATGACAACAATGGAATTCCCATGTAAACGTTCAGTACACACAGAGGCTCCTTGAACCCTTTAAAACGCACGCACATACACTTAAAGTCGGAAGTTTACATACACCTTAGCCAAATACATTTAAAACTAAGTTTTTCACAATTCCTGACATTTAATCCTAGTAAAAATTCCCTGTATTGGGTCAGTTAGGATCACCACTTTATTTTAAGAATGTGAAATGTCAGAATAATAGTAGAGAATGCAGTGGCTTCTTCCTTGCTGAGCGGCCTTTCAGGTTATGTCGATGTAGGACTTGTTTTACTGTGGATAGATACTTTTGTACTTGTTTCCTCCAGAATCTTCACAAGGCCCTTTGCTGTTGTTCTGGGATTGATTTGCACTTTTCGCACCAAAGTACATTCACATTCCTGAGCGGTATGATGGCTGCGTGGTCCAATGGTGTTTATACTTGCGTACTATTGTTTGAACAGGTGAACGTGGTACCTTCAGGTGTTTGGAAATTGCTCCCAAGGATGAACCAGACTTCTGGTCTACCATTTTTTTCTGAGGTCTTGGCTGATTTCTTTTGATTTTCCCATGATGTCAAGCAAAGAGGCACTGTTTGAAGCTAGGCCTTGAAATACATCCACAGGTACACCTCCAATTGACTCAAATTATGTCAATTAGCCTATCAGAAGCTTATAAATCCATGACATAATTTTCTGGAATTTTCCAAGCTGTTTAAAGGCACAGTCAACTTAGTGTATGTAAACTTCTGACCCACTGGAATTGTGATAGTGAATTATAAGTGAAATAATCTGTCTGTAAACAATTGTTGGAAAAATTACTTGTGTCATGCACAAAGTAGATGTCCTAACCGACTTGCCAAAACTATAGTTTGTTAACAAGAAATTTGTGGAGTGGTTGAAAAACAAGTTTTAATAACTCCAACCTAAGTGTATGTAAACTTCCGACTTCAACTGTACACTTGAGCAAGGCAGTTAACTCCCAACAACAACTGCTGCCCCGGCGCCGATGACGTCCATTAAAAGCAGCACCTCTCTGATTCAGAAGGGGTTGGGTTAAATACAGAAGACACATTTCGGTTGAATTGACTAGGTATCTCCTTCCCTTACACACACACGCACATATATGAGGCGGCTATTTAAGTCAGGATAACCAGTGGAAGAGGGAGGGAGGTGTGATCCCTTAAGGGCAGCAGGTGGAGAGGTTCCAACCCCTATTCCCTTCCCATTACTCCCCTTGACCCTCACCACCAAATGTGTGTGTACTCACACAGCCTGCTGGTCTAGTTCATCTCCGATGCGTCCTGACATGTCTTTCAGTACTCTGATGCTTCCTGTCACCAGCTCCAACTGCTCATCCTGGTCCTGCATTATCAACTGTGGAGAACACCATCATCATCATCATCATCCTAACCCCAACCGTAGCTTCATGTCCACACCGCAGCTCAACCCTAACCCATCATCACATGAACCATCATCTTGTTCCTTCAATATCAACACACAAACGTTCACGCTAACCCTCTACCCTCCCTCCATCCTACCTGCTGTTGTTCCTGTTGATCCTGGATGTATCTGGAGTTGGCTGACACCAGGTGAGGCTCCAGACCATCAGACCTGTCCTGCCCCGACGCACCCATCAGAGCCTGAGATAGACAGAGACAGACTGATGTTACAGTGTGTCAGACAGAGTAGATGCCTGCAGAATCAATGTGCATCAAAATAAAGGTGAGAGAGAGAGAGAGAAGACAGGCAAATCAACCTGTCTGTTCTTCTTCTCTGCCTGGGCCACAACAGAGGGACTGGAGAGTTGTTCCTTCATCGCCTACACACAACACACAGTGTTAGCTACAACAACACAGTGTTAGCTACAACAACACACAGTGTTAGCTACAACAACACACAGTGTTAGCTACAACAACACACAGTGTTCGCTACAGTAGCTACAACAGCACACAGTGTTCGCTACAGTAGCTACAACAGCACACAGTGTTCGCTACAGTAGCTACAACAGCACACAGTGTTAGCTACAGTAGCTACAAGAACAGATTACACACCGTAGATTTAATCCAATCAAATGTAGCTGCAGAAATCCCCTTTTCTTTTCAGTAGGGAAAGGGAAAGTGGGATACCTAGTCAGTTGTACAACTGAATGTATTCAACTGAAATGTGTCTTCCGCATTTAACCCAACCCCTCTGAATCAGAGAGGTGCGGGGGGCTGCTTTAATCAACATCCACGTCTTTGGCGCCCAGGGAATAGCGGGCTTACTGCCTTGTTCAGGGGCAGAACGACAGATCTTTACCTTGTCAGCTCGGGGATTCGGTTACTGGCCCAACGCTCTAACCACTAGGCTACCTGCCGGTGATAGACAGGTAGTGGTATTACACCGTGTTACCTGTACGGCCTGCCGTGTCCGCTCCACAAAGTCTCTCCTCTCCTGCAGCTCATTCTCCCCCAGACGGAACTTCCCCGGGTTGGACTCAACGATACCTGGGAGAGGGTCAAGGCTCAACACACACAGATCTCAGGGTTCTCCTCAGGAATTGTTAGGAATGTGGTGCTGCCGAACACGGCAGGGGAGGAGGCCCGGATGGGGGCATCGCCCCCCCTTTGGACTCAGAGATTTGTTTTTGAACACCTGTAACTACACACACAGGCCTACGCTCTACACACACACACACACACACACAGGCCTACGCTCTACACACACACACACACAGGCCTACGCTCTACACACACACAGGCCTACGCTCTACACACACACAGGCCTACGCTCTACACACACACAGGCCTACGCTCTACACACACACACAGGCCTACGCTCTACACACACACACAGGCCTACGCTCTACACACACACGCCTCATTCATATCAGCTGTCCTGCTCCATGTGATCCTATGAACTTGACGTTGGTGCTCATTGGTCATTTTACATGGAAGTGCCCTCAACTATCATGCTTTAAGTGTTATGTTTATAAAGACATAAAAAGATACTGATGGTTTCACTCAGGTCCTCCAGGTCCCAGTCTATGGCTCTGAGACAGTTCCTCAGTTCATTGGTGCTCCAGTCCAGCTCATCTTTGCTCACCTGCACAACAACAACAAAAACATTTAGGCATATCAAACATGAGACCGAACACAGTAAAAAGTCAATGCTCACCTGTACATTATAGATAGAGTACAGTTACAGATAACAGTAAATATCAGGTAGGTAGGGACTGAACAGGCTACACTAGTAAGTCAGAGATTGATGATGACAAGCCGTTGCTATGCATGCCGTGGCCGCACACATTCCAAGCTGTTGCTATACATGCCGTGGCCGCACACATTCCAAGCTGTTGCTATACATGCCGTGGCCGCACACATTCCAAGCTGTTGCTATACATGCCGTGGCCGCACACATTCCAAGCTGTTGCTATACATGCCGTGGCCGCACACATTCCAAGCTGTTGCTATACATGCCGTGGCCGCACACATTCCAAGCTGTTGCTATACATGCCGTGGCCGCACACATTCCAAGCTGTTGCTATACATGCCGTGGCCGCACACATTCCAAGCTGTTGTTTTAAATGCTGTGGCTGCACACATTCCAAGCTGTTGTTATACAGTTGAAGTTGGAAGTTTACATACACCTTAGCCAAATACCTTTAAAACTCAGTTTTTCACAATTCCTGACATTTAATCCTAGTAAAGATTCCCTGTCTTAGGTCAGTTAGTATCACCACTTTATTTTAAGAATGTGAAATGTCAGAAAAATAGTAGAGATAATTATTTATTTCAGCTTTTATTTCTTTCATCGCATTCCCAGTGGGTCTGAAGTTTACATACACTCAATTAGTGTTTTGTAGCATTGCCTTTAAATTGTTTAACTTGGGTCAAACATTTTGGGTAGCCTTCCACAAGCTTCCCACAATAAGTTGGGTGAATTTTGGCCCATTCCTCCTGACAGAGCTGGTGTAACTGAGTCAGGTTTGTAGGCCTCCTTGCTCGCACATGCTTTTTCAGGTCTGCCCACAAATTTTCTATAGGATTGAGGTCCGGCCTTTGTGATGGCCACTCCAATACCTTGACTTTGTTGTCCTTACGTCATTTTGCCGCAACTTTGGAAGTACGCTTAGGGTCATTGTCCATTTGAAAGACCCATTTGCGACCAAGCTTTAACTTCCTGACTGATGTCTTGAGATGTTGGTTCAATATATTCACATAATTTTACTTCCTCATGATGCCATCTATTTTGTGAAATGCACCAATCCCTCCTGCAGCAATGCACCCCCACAACATGTTGCTGTCACCCCTGTGCTTTACAGTTAGGGTGGTGTTCTTTGGCTTGCAAGCCTCCCCCTTCTTCCACCAAACATAACGATGGTCATTACGGCCAAACAGTTCTATTTTTGTTTAATCAAAAAGTACGATCTTTGTCCCCATGTGCAGTTGCAATGGCGGTTTTGGAGCAGTGGCTTCTTCCTTGCTGAGTGGCCTTTCAGGTTATGTCGATATAGGACTCGTTTTACTGTGGATATAGATACTTTTGTACCTGTTTCCTCCAGCATCTTCACAAGGCCCTTTGCTGTTGTTCTGGGATTGATTTGCACTTTTCGCACCAAAGTACGTTAATCTCTAGGAGACAGAACGCGTCTCCTTCCTGAGCGGTATGACAGCTGCGTGGTCCCATGGTGTTTATACTTGCGTTCTATTGTTTGTACAGATGAACATGGTGCCTTCAGGCGTTTGGAAATTGCTCCCAAGGATGAACCAAACTTGTGGAGGTCTACAATTTTTTTCTGAGGTCTTGGCTGATTTCTTTTGATTTTCCCATGATGTCAAGCAAAGAGGCACTGTTTGAAGCTAGGCCTTGAAATACATCCACAGGTACACCTCCAATTGACTCAAATTATGTCAATTAGCCTATCAGAAGCTTATAAATCCATGACATAATTCTCTGGAATTTTCCAAGCTGTTTAAAGGCACAGTCAACTTAGTGTATGTAAACTTCTGACCCACTAGAATTGTGATACAGTGAATTATAAGTGAAATAATCTGTCTGTAGACAATTGTTGGAAAAATGACTTGTGTCATGCACAAAGTAGATGTCCTAACCTACTTGCCAAAACTATAGTTTGTTAACAAGAAATTTGTAGAGTGGTTGAAAAACGAGTTTTAAATGACTCCAACCTAAGTGTATGTAAACTTCCGACTTCAACTGTACATGCTGTGGCTGCACACATTCCAAGCGGTTGTTTTACATGCTGTGGCTGCACACATTCCAAGCTGTTGTTTTACATGCTGTGGCTACACACATTCTAAGCTGTTGTTTTACATGCTGTGGCTGCACACATTCCAGTAGAAATGCAGTTAAGAGGCGTGTGTGTCCAGTGTGTGTGTGTACCTGAGTGCCCTCCTCCAGAAGCTCCTCCCAGCGTTCGTAAAGGCTCCTGGCACGAGACAACGCCTTCTGGACCTCCCTGAGACAACACACACCGGTTAGATTAGGCTGTATCACAACCGTCCATGATCGGGAGTCCCATTAGGGGTCGCACAAGTGGCCCAGCGTCGTCCGGGTTTGGCCGGTGTAGGCCGTCATTGTAAATAAGAATTTGTTCTTAACTTCATAGGGCTAGGGGGCAGTATTTTGAAGTTCGGATGAAAAACGTGCCCAAAGTAAACTGCCTGTTAATCAGGCCCAGAAGCTAGGATATTCATATAATTAGTAGCTTTGGGATAGAAAACAATCTGAAGTTTCTAAAACTGTTAAAATAATGTCTGTGAGTATAACAGAACTGATATGGCAGGCAAAAACCGGAGCAAAATCCATCCAGGATGTCTGAATCAGTCATGTCACACTGTTTTCAATAGGCCAGCTATTCAAAGCCTCATAGTTTAACCCCCAGATTGCAGTTCCTATGGCTTCCACTAGATGTCAACAGTCTTTAGTAAAAGGAAGCTTCAATCATGAAAATCAAGGGAGTAAGACTACTTGTTCCTGAGTCCACGTCAAGTGTACTGTTTTGGATTTTGCTCGTAACAGGGAATGCGTGCTCAGTTTTCTCCTCTATTCAGCAGGTTATATTCCGTCTGAAATATTATAGTTTATATTCATTTTAGGGTATCTGAGTATTGATTACAAATGCTGTTTGACTTTTTTCGACGAACTTTTCAGGTACTTTTGGGATATTGTTTGTCTTTATCGAACAAAAGGACCTTTTATTGTGTAACCTGGACGCTCGGGTATGCCATGAGAGGAAGATCATCAAAGGTAAGCGATTTATGTTATGCTATTTTTGAGTTTTGTGACACCTCTGCTGGTTATGTTATTATGCTAATTGAGTTTGAGTGGGGCGCTGTCAGACAATCAAATGTTCTGCTTTCGCCGTAAATCTGACAATGCTGTTAGATTAACAAGAGTCTAAGCTTTTGAAGGGTGTGCAGCATTTGTATTTTCATGAATGTTTGAAATTAGTATTTTTGTAATTTGAATTTGGCGCTCTGCATTTCACCGGATGTTGTCAAAATCGAACCCGTTCACGGGATTGGATCAGTAACAGGTTAACTGACTTGCCTAGTTAAATAAAGGTTAAATACATAAATAAAAATAAAAAGATCAGGGCTCTCCAACCTTTTTCCTGGAGAGCTACCCTTGTGTACATTTTCACTCGAATCCCAGTTGTAACTAATCAGATTAATCTTATAAACCAGCTAATTATTAGAAGGAGGTGTGCTAGATTAGGCTTGGAATGGTCATTTACAGGATGGTCGCTCTACAGGAACAGGGTTGGAGAGCCCTGGGTTACATACACATTACAAAAATACACATCACACAAGACCTTTTCTCCATTTCCCTGACACACACTTTAAACAAGTCCTTGTTAAAGCGACAGTGAAAAATGCTACAATGTTATATTTAACAATGTTAGCTACAACAATGTAGCAACCTCTCCCTGTCCGAGTCTTTAATACCAACATGTTTTAAGCAGACCACCATAATACCTGTGCCCAAGAACACTAAGGTAACCTGCCTAAATGACTACCGACCCGTAGCACTCACGTCTGTAGCCATAAAGTGCTTTGAAAGACTGGTCAAGGCTCACATCAACACCATTATCCCAGAAACCCTAGAACCACACCTATTTGCATACCGCCCTAACAGATCCACAGATGATGCAATCTCTATTGCACTCCACACTGCCCCATCCCCTATGTGAGAACACCTATGTGAGAATGCTATTCATTGACTACAGCTCAGCGTTCAACACCATAGCGCCCTCAAAGCTCATCAATAAGCTAAGGACCCTGAGACTAAACACCTCCCTCTGCAACTGGATCCTGGACTTCCTGACCGGCCACCCCCAGGTGGTAAGGGTAGGTAACAACAAATCCACCACTCTGATCCTCAACACAGGGGCACCTCAGGGGTGCGTGCTCAGTCCCCTCCTATACTCCCTGTTCACTCATGACCGCACGGCCAGGCACGACTCCAACACCATCATTAAGTTTTCTGATGACACAACAGTGGTAGGCCTGATCACCGACAACGACGAGACAGCCTATAGGGAGGAGGTAAGAGACCTGGCCGTGTGGAGCCAGGACAACAACCTCTCCCTCAACGGGATCAAGACAAAGGAGATGATTGTGAACTACAGGAAAAAGAGGACCGAGCACGCCCCCATTCTCATCGACAGGGCTGTAGTGGAGCAGGTTGAGAGCTTAAAGTTCCTTGGTGTCCACATCACCAACAAACTAACATGGTCTAAGCACACCAAGACAGTCGTGAAGAGGGCACGACAAAACCTATTCCCCCTCAGGAGACTGAAAAGATTTGGCATGGGTCCTCATATCCTCAAAAGGTTCTACAGCTGCACCATTGAGAGCATCCTGACTGGTTGCATCACTGCCTGGTATAGCAACTACTCGGCCTCCAACCGCAAGGCACTACAGAGGGTAGTGCGTACGGCCCAGTACGTCACTGGGGCCAAGCTTCCTGCCATTCAGGACCTCTATACCAGGCGGGGACAGAGGAAGGCCCTAAAAGTTGTCAAAGACTCCATCCACCCTAGTCATAGACTGTACCGGAGTGCCAAGTCGAGGTCCAAGAGGCTTCTAAACAGCTTCTATCCTCAAACCCTAAGACTCCTGAACATCTAACATCTAAATGGATACCCAGACTATTTGCACCCCCGTTTACACCACTGCTACTCTCTGTTCTTATCATCTATGCAGTCACTTTAATAACTCTACTTACATGTACATATTACCTCAACTAGCCAGTGCCTCTGCACATTGTACCAGTAACTGTGTATATAGTCTCGCTACTGTTATTTTACTGCTGTTCTTTAATTACTTGTTACTTTTTCTTACTGATATTTTTTTCTTTAACTGCATTGTTGGTTAGGGGCTCGTGAGTAAGCATTTCACTGTATGGTCTACCTACACCTGTTGTATTCGGCACATGTAACTAATTCAATTTGATTTTATACTGCAATGTATCTATTCACTGATCCCAAGTTCGGCTATGTGGTTGATGATACAAATGTCACAAGCTGGCGAAGCTGCATGCCCTCTACTCCAGACACAACACACACACACACTCTCTCACACACACACACACACACACACACACACACACACACACACACACACACACACACACACACACACACACACACACAACACGGCATGTAAAGTTAACTTAGCCTACATTTCTAGGTAACGCGGAGAAGTAACGCCCTAACTTGACCCAAACAAATCTGTGTGGACACTCCGCACACCCCTGTCAATTTCACAACACTCCGTCAACTGCCCCGTTGCAATAGACCCAAACTGGCAACTCAACTTTCAAGGAATCCTTTTTGACACGAAGACTAGATTTCAACAACACCCCCAATGCGAAGTCGATACCTTCAGTCAACCCGCACGTTGACTGCGAATCTAGCCTGTAGCATAAGCTAGCAAATTAGCTTGCCACGGACAAGGTGATAACTTATAAACGCCGCGTTATCAAACGAAACTACCCCAAACGTCATATACATCCAACTTGTCCTGTAAGTAAACGGTTGACAGTTTATTTAGAAACCCTTCCTTACCCCTTGACTACGAAGAACGGATCTTCCAGCGACATATTGGATCCTTCAACGCCAGACCTGACGCATGCGCGCTGGGGTGCCCGAAGCACGACGCCAGCACAATAGCTCTACGTAGCTCGGATATCATGTGGCCATGGACTGTACTGTCATTTGGTACTGTGTCACAGCTAGACAGTCAGGATTGTACAGATCTGCTTTTGTAATGATACAACAGAGATGTAAATGCATATTATATATTCATTCGGAATAGAATAGAACAGCATGACTTTTTGGTTAAGTGCTCCTAAATCCAGGCATCCCCTGAATAAGAGATGCATGCCCTTTCTACAGTTGCATGTATACACCTGCTCCAAAAAGGGTTGTACAGTACTGTAGTATTTATTCATATTGAACAACACAGCAATATTAAATAAATAATCACAAGATCAGAGAAACATTAGCTTGTCATTCATGCATGCCCTGCTCTATGCTAGTCAACCTCATCATATAGAATTAACAAATGTTTTATGAGGAAACACATTCTTTCAGGAATAGTGGTATCCTAACACTAACTTACTTTTATTTCATTTAAAGGCCCAGTGCAGTCAAAAACGTGATTTTACTGTGTTATAAATGTATTTTCACACTATGAGGTTGTAATAATACTGTGAAAATTGTGATAATGCCTTTTTAGAGTGAGAGCTGTTTGAAAAGACTGCCTGAACTGTAAGCCTGTTTTGGTGGGATGGAGTTATGGCCTACCTGGTGACATCACCATGTGGTAAATTAGTAGACCAATAAGAAAGTTAATAGACCAATAAGAAAGAGAGTTCCAAAACTCTCTGCCAATAACAGCTCATTTTCAGTTCCCCCTTCCCCACTCAGACCACTCCCAGACAGTTCTAGCAAAATTCTTGCTTGAGAAATTGATATTTGCTAAGAAGCTAATTTTGTTTGTTTTTGACAATTTTAATTGAAAATATTCACAGTAAGGTACTTAATCGTTACCCAGAGATGATTTGATATTGAGATAAAAACAGCTGCATTGGACCTTTAAGTTTATTGAAATTAAAGTATATTGTATTGCTGACAGGAGGGACATTGTGTAAGAATTGGCCAATGACAGACTTGTCTATGAAAGAGCCAAGAATCTCTGACTGAGCCAAAATGTGTTGAGTCCAACACCTCTTCCCCCACATAAAATCGTTCCAACTCTCTTTCTTTCAATTTAATTCAAAGGGCTTTATTGGCATAGGAAACATATGCTGATATTGCCAAAGCAAGTGAAATAGATAAAACAAAATAGAAATAAACAATCAGAAATTAACAGTAAACATTACACTCACAAAAGTCTCAAAGGAATAGAGATTTTTAAAATGTCATATTATGGCTATGTACAGTGTTGTAATGATGTACAAATAGTTAGAGTACAAAATAAAAAATAAATTAACATAAATATGGGTTGTATTTCCAATGGTGTTTGTTCTTCACTGGTTGCCCAGGTCACAAATCTTGCTGCTGTGATGGCACACTGTGGTATTTCACCTAATAGCCGTGGGAGTTGATCAAAATTGGATTTGTTTTTTCAAATTCTTTGTGGGTCTGTGTAATCTGAGGAAAATATGTTACTCTAACATGGTCATTCATTTGCCATATGGTCATACAGTGGGGCAAAAAAGTATTTAGTCAGCCACCAATTGTGCAAGTTCTCTCATTTAAAAAGATGAGAGAGACCTGTAATTTTCATCATAGGTACACTTCAACTATGACAGACAAAATGAGGGAAAAAAATCCTGAAAATCACATTGTAGGATTTTTAATGAATTTATTTGCAAATTATGGTGGAAAATAAGTATTTGGTCACATACAAACAAGCAAGATTTCTGGCTCTCACAGACCTGTAACTTCTTCTTTAAGAGGCTCCTCTGTCCTCCACTCGTTACCTGTATTAATGGCACCTGTTTGAACTTGTTATCAGTATAAAAGACACCTGTCCACAACCTCAAACAGTCACACTCCAAACTCCACTATGGCCAAGACCAAAGAGCTGTCAAAGGACACCAGAAACAAAATTGTAGACCTGCACCAGGTTGGGAAGACTGAATCTGCAATAGGTAAGCAGCTTGGTTTGAAGAAATCAACTGTGGGAGCAATTATTAGGAAATGGAAGACATACAAGACCACTGATAATCTTCCTCGATCTGGGGCTCCACGCAAGATCTCACCCGTGGGGTCAAAATGATCACAAGAACGGTGAGCAAAAATCCCAGAACCACACGGGGACCTAGTGAATGACCTGCAGAGAGCTGGGACCAAAGTAACAAAGCCTACCATCAGTAACACACTACGCCGCCAGGACTCAAATCCTGCAGTGCCAGACGTGTCCCCCTGCTTAAGCCAGTACTTGTTCAGGCCCGTCTGAAGTTTGCTAGAGAGCATTTGGATGATCCAGATGAGGATTGGGAGAATTTCATATGGTCAGATGAAACCAAAATAGAACCTTTTGGTAAAAACTCAACTCGTCGTGTTTGGAGGACAAAGAATGCTGAGTTGCATCCAAAGAACACCATACCTACTGTGAAGCATGGGGGTGGAAACATCATGCTTTGGGGCTGTTTTCTGCAAAGGGACCAGGACAACTGATCCGTGTAAAGGAAAGAATGAATGGGGCCATGTATCGTGAGATTTTGAGTGAAAACCTCCTTCCATCAGCAAAGGCATTGAAGATGAAACGTGGCTGGGTCTTTCAGCATGACAATGATCCCAAACACACTGCCCGGCAACGAAGGAGGGGCTTCAGAAGAAGCATTTCAAGGTCCTGGAGTGGCCTAGCCAGTCTCCAGATCTCAACCCCATAGAAAATCTTTGGAGGGAGTTGAAAGTCCGTGTTGCCCAGCGACAGCCCCAAAACATCACTGCTCTAGGGGAGATCTGCATGGAGGAATGGGCCAAAATACCAGCAACAGTGTGTGAAAACCTTGTGAAGACTTACAGAAAACGTTTGACCTCTGTCATTGCCAACAAAGGGTATATAACAAAGTATTGAGATAAACTTTTGTTATTGACCAAATACTTATTTTCCACCATAATTTGCAAATAAATAAATTAAAAATCCTACAATGTGATTTTCTGGATTTCTTTTTCTCATTTCGTCTGTCATAGTTGAAGTGTACCTATGATGAAAATTACAGGCCTCTCTCATCTTTTTAAGTTGGAGAACTTGCACAATTGGTGGCTGACTAAATACTTTTTTGCCCCACTGTACATGGTTCCTCCCTTCCTTTCTGTCTCTGTCCTGTTTCCTCCCTTTCTCCCCCCTCCTCCCCTTTCTTCCCCCTTTAACACTGTGAAAATTCACAGATCTCAAACGTCACACACACGCGCATACACATTGCACGTCAAACAAAAGCCATCACTCACTCAGTGGATGGAATGCACTAAGGCCGGAAAATGATAAATGTATGTGTCTCAAATTGCGCCCTATTCCCTATATAGTGCACTACTTTTGATCAGGACCTATAGTAGTGCACTATAGGGAATAGGGTGCCATTCGCGACGCACACATAGCAGACTATTTTTACATGCAGTGGGATGGAAATCTTGACACAGTTTAATGGTTATTCAGACAAATATTTATTCTTGGTCTTCTGGACTGGCATTTTGCTGGATCCAAGTCCACTAAACACACACACACACACTTCTGGGACTGGCACCTTGCTGGATCCAAGTCCAATGGAGAAATCATCACTTGACATGAACACTGACTGACTCACTGGATGATCAAGATGTTTTGTTTTGGGGAATGACAAGGTAGAATAAGTCTTTAGTGGAACAGACTATGTCTATAATATCTTATTACACATCTATAGGCCTACCTATAATCAGAGGTGGGGGAAACCCGAACCAGGTCAGGGAGTAAAATCATTCTAACATGTGAAATTAGCTTTTCAGGTGCATTCAATGATTTTACTAGGCTACATTGGTGGGTTCCCAGATTCTTTCAATTTCCACCTCAGAGTATAATAGAATGTGTGTGCCATAGAGATATGCAATTCTATTAAGTGTACAGTGAGTCAGCTGTGCTAAAATACCACGGTTAACAAGGGCACGAGACTATCCCACACAGCCCACATTACTACTTGGATCAAATTAGATGAATGAAAGCAATAGGCAAACAAAGGAACAGTCACCCAGACAGTCAACAGTCAAAGAACAAATAATAGTTTGAAGTTTACTGAGTCACAGATTTCCCCAGAGTTTTATTTATAGAAGTCATGACCTCTTATCGCAGCTCTAGAAACTAGACTGACAGCTGCCGCCTGACCTCAATCGTGCCTCTTCCTGGTAAACCAAGCACAGCTGCAAGCAACCAGCCCAGACGCGCAAGGTACTGGCGCTGTGCTGTTGTACCGGTGACAATTCCATATTTGGAAGCTGTGGCGATGACGAAACGGCTGCGATGCTGCTGCTGTGCGTTGATGAACGATGGGGCTAGATGGGGGAAGTGCCGCTGAGCGCTGCGGTTACGTGGCTGCGCGTTCACGTCATGGCTTTTCCACTGCGCGCCCTGGGGAACTCACAGCCAAGGCGGATACGCCATATATGGATGTTTGAGGGTGACGTTAGATAGAAAAAATATAGAGGGAGAAAAAAAAACTACCAGAAACTCCCTGGAAACACGGAGACAGCTACATATTTTACCACCGACAGATTTCTGAGAATGGCTCATTATAGTGTAACTGAACCTTGATACATATTGCAGGGTTTGATGCCAACAAAAAAAAGGGAACAGAGCAATATGTTTGGAATATTAGGGAAATTTGTTGTTGATGTATTACAATGAATTTACTATAATAACATCTGATTATTTTTTATTGAGTTTCTTGAAATCCCAAACAGCATATTGAGCTCTGCGTTTCCAACAAAACAGGTAAAATATCGAATCAAATGTTATTTGTCACATGCGCCGAATACAACAGGTGTAGACTATACAGCGAAACGCTTACTTATAACCGGTTGTTACAATAGGAGGTATCCTAGGTTACATACATGTAATGCTGTAAGGTAGACACCAATATGGTATCTACTGCAGGCAACTAAGCTTGGGCAGGAAGGTCTGGGCAGGGCGTGTTTATCCTGTCACCAAGGAGGAATGAAGCAGCTCGGCCTCATTACGTCAGAGTGGAAATATAACACCGCCCTGTTACTCTGAAGTTCTCATTATCTTGTTGTACACCAGCTGGTGACAGTTGTAAACTAAGGAAGAACTCAACACACAAGTACAGATTCATTTATAGATAGAATACTATTGTATGAACAGTAACGAATAGTATTCTAAAGCTTGACGCTCTAAATTCTTGTTCCAACCGTCAACCGAACAGTGCGTAATTTACGGTTATCTACCAAGAAGAGGAGCTATGGACGTGAGCGCTGAAGCCAAACGGATCATGGCAGTGTCCATTAGCAAACTGTACGCCTCCCGAGCACAGCGAGGAGGTATGAGGCTACACCGGAGCCTGCTGCTCTCCGTGATTATGCGCTCCGCCCGGGACCTGTACCACTCCGCCTGCCTGGCCAAGGAGAGAGAGGAGCTGGGAACCGCACACCTGGTCCCGGTCACACCGGAGGAGGATGCGATGAATACTACTGCCAACGGGGAACACGTCGAGGTGGAGGTGTCCCAGGTCGAGCCAGAGCCTGAGTTGCCGCTGACCCGACCTATCCAGGAGCCCATGTCTAGTGACTCTGGGGCCGCTCAGGGCGCATGCAAGACCAGGACATTTAGTGGGAAGGAGACGGTGGAGGACAAAGAGAACCGGAGCCCTGTGAGCCCAGACAGGCATTCCAGGAAACGCCGGGGGAAGGCGTCCGTCGCGCCCGATTTCCTCCCCAGCAAGAGGGCGAGACTTTCACTGGAGCTGGGGGAGGAGAGGGTGCTTAGAACCGGCCGAAGGAACTGCTGCCGCGCCGGGGACGCTTTTACCACCCTGTCCCTAAACTCAAACCGGGCCATTGCGGCATTCTGAACTGTGAGAACGGCTCTGAATGGAGCTTTGTTGTTGGTAGGCTATGATCTAACTGATCGTAACCTCCGGTAACCGGTGGAGAGGCCGGTTTAAATCCAGGTTTAAAGGACGGGACGGGTCAGGAGGAAGTTGATCTACATTGGCGAGCACGCGGGACAATGGGATTATCGGGGGTAGGGTGCGATGTCTCCAGCCTCACGGTGACCAGGCTACACGGCTACACCCTAGAACTGGGTCTCAGCCGTGGCTCGACGAGAACAAGAGAAAGAAGAAACAGAGAGAGCAAGAGCAACCCACAAACTAGAACGAGACCAGACTCGACCAGATCTCAGTGACTGTGCTTGGAAAGTTTGAGGAAGTGGTGAAACTCAGAGACAGAAAAAGGGTTTCAGTGGAAAAATTCCAGGGCTGTTAGTTCCTGACACATAGCTCGTGGAGGGATGACTCATAAAGCACGAAACTGATAACAGATGTTTAAAGTTGACGTGTCAACGGTCAACACACAGAGACACACCGGGAAATAACCCACTCTGCTGGGTAAAACTATAAAAACAACAGGGGAGGGCACACATTCACCAACTGAACTTTGATCAATGACTATGAATGGGATTGTGCCAGAGACTGTACTGAAATGGAGCTCAACATACAGTGTCACATTGCCAAATGGCATATGTAGCATATAAACAATGTTTTGTAGTGACACCAGTCTCACCTGTTCAATATACTGCACTGACAATGCAAATGTGATGATAACTACAGTGAAGTAGCCTACATGAAATGTTGTATGAACTGTGAAATAAGCAATTTTTGTATATAGAAAAATACATTTTTTTTTACTATGACCTCAAATCTATATCAGAGTTGTAATAAACATTCTGAAAATGTATTCAGTTGTTGATCTGGTTTTCTATTTATCTCTCACCTAATAGTACTGAAAAGCTTGCACACATACACACGTCTCATTTATCTAGGGCAAATAGAGTTAGCTGATAGATAACACAGAACCACCCAGATATTTCCCAATATGTGGTCCAGGTATGCATTAGGCAATACTCCTCAGGCTCAAATAGTTAGAATAAGAGTAAGCAGAGCCACTGCCAGCCACAACTAGAGTTATGTGTCACTATTGGGCCTAGTACACACACACACACCAATATCCGGTGGACTGTGACATAATTCTGATTCACTTCCTCTCATAACCTTAATTGACAGTTACATGAGGTTTAATGGGAGTTATGTAATATATAAATAGCTGGAGCAGTGCACTTGGTTTGCTCAAGGGCTCTAAATTGTGTAACAACCCTGAATCCTCATTCATCATGACCAACTAACTCACAGTGCATTGACAAAATGCACTCTTTGGAGTCCTATTGATCTCTTTAGATCAGTAGGCCTTTTACCATGACGGATGGGTAGAAATCCTTATACAATATGTACGCCTACTATAGCCACATCAGCATGTGTTGGACTATATAGGGAATATGGTGTCATTTCAGATGCACACTATGATGTGCAGTACAGTTGTAAGACTACTGAGAGGCAGGGACAGTGACGTGTTTCATCTCCCAGCCAGCCGAGGGCTATATTAAGATCTGCAGTGGCGCGTGGTCTCATCTCTGGGGTGAGGGAGGGGATGATGTACGCATCAGGATGTGACGTGCATCATTACTACACCGCCCACCCTGCCCTCCTTTTCATGGATAATATAAAAGGATTATGCGTGCTGTGATATACACTGAGTGTACAAAACATGATCTTTCCATGACATAGACTGACCAGGTGAATCCAGGTGAAAGCTATGATCCCTTATTGATGTCACTTGTTAAACCCACTTCAATCAGTGTAGATGAAGGGGAGGAGACAGGTTAAAGAAGGATTTTCAAGCCTTGAGTCAAGTGATACATGGATTGTGTGTGTGCGTCATTCAGATGGTGAATGTGCAAGACAAGAGATTGAAGTGCCTTTGAACAGGGTATGGTAGTAGGCGCCAGGCTTGAGTGTGTCAAGAACTGCAACACTGCTGGGTTTTTCACGCTGAATATTTTATTCATTTAGTAGATGCTCTTGTCCAGAGTGACTTACAGGAGCAGTTAGGGTCAGGTGCCTTGCTCAAGGGCACATCGACAGATTTTTCACCTAGTCGTCTTGGGGATTCAAACCAGTGACCTTTCGGTTACCGGCCCAATGCTCTAAACGCTAGGCTACCTACCGCTCAACAGTTTTCCGTGTGTTTCAAGAATGGCCCAGCACCCAAAAGACATCCAACCAACTTGACACAACTGTGGGAAGCATTGGAGTCAACATGGACCAGTATCCCTGTGGAACCCTTTCAGCACCTTATAGAGTCCCTGACCCAACGAACTGAAGATGTTCTGAGGGCTAAAGGGGGGTGCAACTCAATATTAGGAAGGGGTTCTTAATGTTCTGTACATTCAGTCTATAAGGATTGTGTGTGTGTGTGTGTGTGCGTGTCATGATTACTTTACCACTCACCATTCCTCTTCTTAGCACCCTGATGACTGTGTGTCAGATGAGTGAGAAAGACAGAGACAGTGTGTCAGTGTGAGTTAATATGACTATGATATAGTAACAGTATGTGAGTTAATATGACTATGATATAGTAACAGTATGTGAGTTAATATGACTATGATATAGTAACAGTATGTGAGTTAATATGACTATGATATAGTAACAGTATGTGAGTTAATATGACTATGATATAGTAACAGTATGTGAGTTAATATGACTATGATATAGTAACAGTATGTGAGTTAATATGACTATGATATAGTAACAGTATGTGAGTTAATATGACTATGATATAGTAACAGTATGTGAGTTAATATGACTATGATATAGTAACAGTATGTGAGTTAATATGACTATGATATAGTAACAGTATGTGAGTTAATATGACTATGATATAGTAACAGTATGTGAGTTAATATGACTATGATATAGTAACAGTATGTGAGTTTGTGAGTTTGTGTGTTTGCCGTTGCACCATGCTGACTGTGTTTTCTTCTTTGTACAGTGGTGACTGTGTGCGCACATATGTGACAGATAGAGACAGAATGTGTGTTTATGTGAGTAAGTCTATGAGTATGTATGAATCCTAACAGTTTGCAAAGTGACTGACTGACTGTGTGTTTGTGTGTGAGTGACTGTGCAGGGTGTATGAGTTTATGTGAGTGTGTGTGTGTACGATAATATGTTCTTTGTGTGGTGATTATGCGTGATGTAGATGAGTGCCAAGGCAGGCAGGCAGTTAGAAGGAGCAGAGCAGGAAGAGCGAGAGAAACAGGAAGTGATGCGTAGAGGCGGGGGGCGCGGTGGTGGAATGCGTAGGTGGAGTGTATTTTAAGACTCGGCTGCTGCAGGGCAGAAACACTCAACACATCTGGGACTGTGGGACTGGGACTGTGGGACTGGGAGGGGGAAGGGAGATGTGTGTGTGACTGTGGGACTGGGACTGTGGGACTGGGAGGGGGAAGGGAGATGTGTGTGTGACTGTGGGACTGGGACTGTGGGACTGGGAGGGGGAAGGGAGATGTGTGTGTGACTGTGGGACTGGGACTGTGGGACTGCGAGGGGGAAGGGAAATGTGTGTGTGACTGTGGGACTGGGACTGTGGGACTGGGAGGGGGAAGGGAGATGTGTGTGTGACTGTGGGACTGGGACTGTGGGACTGGGAGGGGAAGGAGATGTGTGTGTGACTGTGGGACTGGGACTGTGGGACTGCGAGGGGAAGGGAAATGTGTGTGTGACTGTGGGACTGGGACTGTGGGACTGGGAGGGGAAGGGAAATGTGTGTGTGACTGTGGGACTGGGACTGTGGGACTGCGAGGGGGAAGGGAAATGTGTGTGTGACTGTGGGACTGGGACTGTGGGACTGCGAGGGGGAAGGGAAATGTGTGTGTGACTGTGGGACTGGGACTGTGGGACTGCGAGGGGGAAGGGAAATGTGTGTGTGACTGTGGGACTGGGACTGTGGGACTGGGAGGGGGAAGGGAGATGTGTGTGTGTGTCATTCATGCCACACTCTTAGAAAAAAGTGTTCCAAAAGGGTTATTCGGCTGTCCCCCATAGGGTAACCTTTTTTCCCCAGGTATAACCTTCTCTTTCACATACTCACTCGCAGTCTCTCCTATCAATAAATATCTTCACCCCCTCTGTGTCTCTCTCTCCTCTCTCTCTCATTCTCAAATACATTAACACACACATTTAGAAACTCTCCCTCTATCAATAAATCTCTTTCTCTTTCTCCATCTCATATGAAAAGTAAAAAAAGGTTCTATCTAGAACCCCAAAAGGTTTCTACCTGGAACCAACCAGGGTTCTTCAAAGGGTTCTCCTATGGGGACAGCCGAAGAACCCTTTTAGGTTCTAGATAGCACCTTTTTTTATTTTGAATTTGAGAGGGAGAAAGAAAAAAAGAGAGATAGATTTATTGATAGAGGAAGATATTCTGAATGTGTGTGTGCATGTACAGTATGAAAGAGAGGGTAGAGAGAGAGGCAGGGGGAGAAGAGATAGATTTATTGACAGGAGAGATTGCGAGTATGTGAAAGAGAGAGTAAATGACCTAGAAGATAAGAGAGAAAGAGTGGATAAAGCTGTAAGTACTTTATGTTCTATGACATCACTCTTGGCTTCCCCCGCTGTGCTGTGCTGTGTGTGTGAGTGTACATTGAGGTAATTGTCAAACGAGCGCCTACGTAGGAGGAAGTGACGGGGTAGACTGGAGAGGGAGAGAAAAAGGACAGGAGAGCAGGAAGGACATTACAGGATGATAGAGGGAGAGGGGGAGGAAAGGAGAGCAGGAAGGACATTACAGGATGATAGAGGGAGAGGGGGAGGAAAGGAGAGCAGGAAGGACATTACAGGATGATAGAGGGAGAGGGGGAGGAAAGGAGAGCAGGAAGGACATTACAGGATGATAGAGGGAGAGGGGGAGTAAAGGAGAGCAGGAAGGACATTACAGGATGATAGAGGGAGAGGGGGAGGTAAGGAGAGCAGGAAGGACATTACAGGATGATAGAGGGAGAGGGGGAGGAAAGGAGAGCAGGAAGGACATTACAGGATGATAGAGGGAGAGGGGGAGGAAAGGAGAGCAGGAAGGACATTACAGGATGATAGAGGGAGAGGGGGAGGAAAGGAGGGACGATGTCAATAAAACGTGAAGATAGAGGAAGGAGGAAGAGAAGGAGGGTGTTGGTGGGTGGGGGTTGTGGGGTCACACAGCAAAAGGTGGTTGGGCAAGCCTCACTGAATGGGTGTGTGTGTGTGCTGCATAATGTGAGGAAGTACCATACTCTTATTGGTGTGTTTGTGTGTATTTTGGACTTCCCATAAACCAAACCATTCATGTCTTGAGGATAAGAAGGAACCAAGGAAGAAGGGAAGGAAACATAGGATATAGGTTGAAATCATTCAGTGTGTTCTATATGCAGATTAAGGAAGGATACAGAGGATAGATTGAATGCATTTTCTCTCTTTGTGTGTGTGTGTGTGCTATACACAGACGCATTAAGGAGTCAGAGGGTAGGTAGATTGCATTCTCTCTGGTTTTATTCAGGTTCCTTAGGAAGAGTTCTGTTCGGAGTAACAAAATGCACTGGTAGAAATAGCAGAGATAGAGAGAGCGAGAGAAAAAGAGATTTCATATCCGGAATAAACGGGTAACATCATAACCAGAATCATCAGGCAGCTCTCAAGACTCTCAATCAAGTGATTTTTGTTTTTCTTTAATTAAGGAAAAATGTATTCCTTCATTCCATGTTTATCTTTTATTTATCTTTTCTTAATTTTTGTTTCAACATGTTTCAACATTTTGTTTAAAGTGTTAAATCGTCTACCTCCGCACCCTCGCAGTTCCCCCTCTTTAGTGAAATAACTGGCAAGTAACAAACAAAAACATTCTTTGATTACATCACCAAAGTTCTTCTTTTTAAAGATTTTCTATCTATTTTTTTTGTCCAAGTTTTTTTCTCCATTTTTTTGTTTTTAAAAATAGAAGAAAAAGGAACACATTGCTCTTAAAAACATCTATCTATATATATTTATACATATATATATATACTTTATTTTTTCTCTTTATATTCTTTTTTTGATTTTATTCCTGAAGTTGACTTATTTAACCCCACGTAGTGGCATGCACATTGCACATGCAAATCTGTTATTTAAATACTTCTCTTTTTATCTTAAATTGCCATGTAGGTATGTAGTGTATTTTCTCTTCTTACTTCCTAAAATGACTCCTGTCCTGTATGGTTCTCTACTGTGGCACTGGACTGATATGGTATGGTTTCTACTGTGGCACTGGACTGATATGGTATGGTTTCTACTGTGGCACTGGACTGATATGGTATGGTTTCTACTGTGGCACTGGACTGATATGGTATGGTTTCTACTGTGGCACTGGACTGATATGGTATGGTTTCTACTGTGGCACTGGACTGATATGGTATGGTTTCTACTATACTTGCAGATTCACCCCACCTCACTCCTATGCTTCACCATGAGGAGGCGAACACTGAAAACGGATCTTATCTCAGTGTCTATGGGACAACTTGATGGTATTGTGATATTATAATGTGATGGTTGGGAGACTGTATGGAATCAAGAGTGAATGCATTTGCCTTGAGGGTTTCCATAGTAACAGTATAAGACGCTCCACACATCTCTAGGGAATCAATCACACCCACGGTCGTCAAGAATCTCGTGTTGTCGCTGTGTGTGTGTTGTCACGTAAAGACACACACGCGCACGCACGCACACACACACACACACGTCCACATAGACTCACTGAAGCCTCCAAACATGCACATGTGCACATACATACACACACGATACTCACCCATTCTCCAGCGAAAACAATGTAATGACAACATACACATAGGCCTTTGAATGTTACGTTATGTCGACCAATGTACACTCTGTTTAAAGCACAAGTGCACCACCTTGTGTTCATGTATGGTATAACATGTACATGGACATTACTTGAGTGAGACTTCAAGCACAATTGAAGAGTGGGAGTGATGTTGCAGACACTATGTCGCTCTGGATTAGAGCATCTGCTAAATGATTGAAATGTAAATGTTGAAAAATAAACTGAGCGGCGATAAAAGAGAAAATAGATGGACATGATTGTTTCAGAAAGTTTATGGAAGATGTACACAAGAAGAGTTTACAGAGTAAATGTACAGAGAGAGAAAGAGAATGATGACAGACCCAAGAGAAAGAGAATGATGACAGACCCAACACAACGATCACCTATTCATTTACCCATGCCCTCCCTCCAGACCTTACTCGTCGATCACAGAGAGAGAAGGAATAGAATGGTAGGTGAGGCAATGCTGGATGGAGAGAAGAGTGCAGTTGGAGAGAAAACGTTATGGAAACATTATGAAAGCGTTATACAGTGCAGTGTGTGTTGTCTATCTACAAAGAAGATTTGGTTCATACTGTACAGTGTAAGGCACTGAAGATAACTTACTGTAGATGAGGTGTGAACGCATGCACTCACGCACGCACTCACGCACGCACTCACACACACGCACAAGCACACACACGTAGCAAACACACACGAACACAACACACAGACACCGAGGAATGTCTCACTGTCATGCCAGTAAACACGGCCCTGATGAGGTTGGTGACCCTCCACTCCAAAATGAGCTGGGGGATGCAGGTGGAGGTCAATGAGAAAATGACAGCTGATGATATCATAATGAAGGCTGTATTGGCAAGCGGAAGAAGGCGGAGGTAGAAAATAAACCAAGAATGTTCCAGTGCCATTTGTGAAATAATGTGACTTGTGACACTACTTCTAACCGGGGTCTGTTCAAGAGGGTGCAAATGTTACGGAAAACATTCAGATAGAAATGCATCAAGTAGAACGGATATGCTTGTCAGTCTGACAGAAAAGGGTGTCGTGTCAGCTCTATTCATTACATTTCTATCTGTTATTTTCCAGAACGTTTCACCTCAGCAGAACATACCAGAATGTTTCACCTCAGCAGAATGTACCCTGCTGTGCCCCCCCACCCCTTTATAGATTCTCTCACCCTGACCTTTGACCTCTAACCCTTTGACCCCAACACACACGCATGCACACACCTAGTGCTGTACAAGGGGAGACCACACCACTGTATGGTTTGAGGTACATACAGATGACTTTTGGCAGCACTACTGTACCTGCACATGAAACCCCCTTAGTTTGTTAGGAGAGCCCTTATTTCTGGTTCAACACACACTAGCCTCACACACCAATCGTTTACATCATTTCACAAACGCACAACAGTTGATCGATTGAGTGAATGGGGTTGGATTGGCTTTCGGAGGACGTCTGTTGTCTCAAAGACGAGGAAAAAAGTATAGAGAGAACGAGAGACAAACCAATGAGTCAATCAAGAAGTCACATCAGAAATAGAAAGGAAAGACAAAAAATAAATGGATAGGAACGTAGGATGGATGAATGATTGAGAGTAAACTAGAAACTTCGTAAATCCTCCTTTTCAAAAATCTTCTGGATTTTTTTTTTTTTATAAACAAAATAAACCCCTTAAAATGGTCATTCATTTTATAATGGTTGGAGCACACAATCCACACAACATGCTTTAATTCAAAGCAGTGTTCTGTGTCGATGTCGGCCATTTTGGATCCGCAGTTACAATTCTGGACAAGCATGTTGGTGTTGTTGAGCCGAAATGGAGTAGTCAGTTTCCTGCCTGATCAGTGGACACCCACAGTGTCAAGTGCAAGTAGTTTTCAGCGGCAGATTCATGATGAATGGTAGGTGGTCTGTAATGGAGGTTAAGGGGAGAAGGGAAGACATTACAAATGCCCATGCCAGATAACAAACCATACAGTAACTCAAACCCTAGGCCTATATTTTTTCATATGATTTTATAAATTGATATCATATTATATGATATAACTGACTAATTGCCTTAGCGTGCCTATTATATAGTGTAGATTCTATCTATGTAGCTATCTATCTCTAGAGACACCTGAGAAGTAAACAAATCATTGCCTTTTCGCCCCTGCAATTACAGTATCTCACTACACTGTGTGAAACTGGGCGAAGGAGATCCCCAAAATGGCCGCCATATCAAAAGTAGTTTCCATTCCCCTCTCTTCCTGCGCATTACTCACTGTTCCAACTAACTAAGCAAAGCCCAGTCCCTACTGCCTTGCTCCCAACCGCTACCTGCCCACAGACAGCGACTAGGACTCTTTAAGGCGTAGTGTGGTTGATGTTGATCAACCACAGGAGGGGGCGAGGGGGATGGTGAGGGGCGAGCGGGGAAGGGTAGATGTGACTCTGAAAACAGAAGGCACTGAGGCACTGGGGTTTCTGAGTAGATAAACACCCCTCTGATGTAGGTACACCCCCCTCGCTCTCTGTACCTACCTATACGGAGGGCAGGGCTGGTATATGTGCCCCCGCTCCCCTTCCCAGTTCACTACACTAGGCCTGGGATTGGACAGCGATAGAGGGAGAAGGAGAGGACAAAATACTGCAGGAATGTAAAAAATAAAGGAAAGATGTGCTATGAAGGATAAGGATATCGTGAGTGATTGTGCAAAAGCAAAACGATCTGGACCCTCTATCTATATAGTTCTATCCATCTATATTAAAATGTTGTATTTACACTATCTGACACAACACTGACCCATAGAAATATAATCTATAGATATGCCATCATTGACTTAAATTGGGAGGCTTGTTCTACACATTCTATTTCTATGCACTCACTTACGTATTGTCATTTATTTATAATGGCACAACCCCTCTGCACTATAATGGTGAAGGAGAAATGAATGTTGGATAGATCTGCATAGAGTTTGTAGTGGGATATTGTGTGGAGCTACAGTGACAAAGTGCAATTTGAATCTGTGTAGCTGATTTCAATGGAGAGTTTCTGAGCTCTAGCTACGTAGCTAGAGTGTTTGAAGTAAATAAAAGTATGTTTTTCTCTCTATAATATATACACTTTTATTTCTCTATATATCTATATTGGATCTATCATTTTACGAGTTATGATAGGGAATATCTGTTACAATCTACATAACTGTAATCATAGCAAAATAAATATGTTTTCATCCAAAACATCTGGAAACAATCATGTTAGTTAACCTGTCTAAAGAATGCTCTAGAATGTACTAGAGTTTCTAGAGTCTAGACTAGAGTTTCTAGAACATTTTAGAGATTCTAAAATGTTTCTAGAATGTTCTCCTCTGGCTTGGTAAAGCAAGCAGATCAATGCTAAACATGTCATGGAAAATCAGAAAGACAGAGAGACTAGACAGCTAGTGGAGAGCTCTAAGGGAAGTGTGGTGGAGCTCGTTCACAACATAGAGGTAGAAAGAGGGCTCTAGGTGGATTTAACCCGGGATAAGTCCTCTTTCTAACTCTATGGTTCACAGCTAGCTGTAAATCAGATACTGTGTGGAGGTCTGACGGTTGGTTGATTGGCCGGTTCATTTGGCTATGACTGGGGCGCACTCAGCAGGACACAATCTTTTTGGAACACTCGGATAGAAAAATGTTATTTAGAACAAACATGCATCTCTTACATGTAGAATGAAGAACCATGTCGGCTCTGTTAATGGCATTTCTATCTGCAACGTTTGACAACATTTGGCTACTGAACGTGGCCCCGGTTCTCTGTCTACCACTGAGGGGGGAACCTATCAGAGGTAAAGAGCTGCGTTACACAACGCTACACAGTTCTATCTGTGTTGCTCACAATCACAATCCGACATCCAACCCCTCCCTGAAACGTTTATGCGTGTTGCATGTATCGGACCCGGTTAAAGGCGTTTTGGAACAGTTTGTGAACAGTTTGAACAGAACCCAAGGAAAATAAACAATGAAAACAAGATGACACAGCAGATTGAAACTCCAAAAAACATGACTACAGATCTACGGCAAACAACTCTATCATCATTCATCGTTTTGCATTGACATTGATATCACTATTTATAGGCCTATCATCATTATTAACAATACAAATCAATTATTTAAAGAGGTTGAAGTTTTCTCTCTCCTCATAGCTCTCTCAATTCTTACTTATTCCTCAAAACAACTTAGGAATATCTTAGTACAATAGGAGTATCTTAGTAAAATTTAGGTGTATCTCAGGAACTTAGGAGTACTTTCAAGATAAGAAAATGGTAGCATTAAAACCCTATTGGGCGGAAATCAAACTTAAAAAAGGTTGTCCATCAGGGTGATATAGAACAAACATTTACTCAATAAACAAACGCATGATGATAGACAGTCAGAGAGAGAGAGAGAGAGAGCGAGAGTCAGAAAAAGAGAACTTCTTCAATCAAAACCTAAAATGTAAATTGTTCTATAAACCCAATATGCCCCCATATCCCCAACAGTAGATTTTCTCTCTAGGTATTTTTTTGTTGTTAAATTCCTTCATGCATCATAACGGATTAACAGAGGCTTGAGCGAATGCAACAGAAGAACCAAGCTCCAATGTCCAAGAAGAAGAACTAGAAGAAGAAGTAATCGATAGAAGAAATACTGAAGAAATTGTCTTTTCCCTCCCTTCCCATCTTTCTTTCCGCTCCTCCTCCCATCATTTTCCTTTCCTGTCCTTTCTTTTCGGCAGGATGGAGGAGAGAGGAAGGGGGGAGAGAAGATAGTGGGGGCAAACAAACTACGCCCCCTAAGGGTCCATAACTCTGCCCCCAGCCCCTCCCCTGTGGCCCCACCCACCGGAACAGGAAGTGATGTCACACTAGGCCCCACCCATAGGAAGTGAGGTCACACCAGGTCCGTCGTCAGCATTTCGTGAGTCTGTAACAGTAAACAGGAGATGATAAAACTCATCAAATATCAGCCAGCTCTGTCATTGGCTGGTTTTTGCAGTAGAGGCGGAGCTTCCTGGTTCTAGTCCGGTCCCTTTAAGGAAAGGAAAGTTAAAGTGGTTGTTCTCCCTTTTTTTCTCCTCTTTTTTTTTTTCAAAGTTTGTTTTTGTTTTCTGTTCTTTAGTCTTCAAGTTAGATTTTTCTGGAGGCATAGCTTGGCGTGTATAAGGATAGGGGGTCCTGGCATGGGTTTTCGTTGTTTTTAAACATGTCCGTCTAGGTTAGACCAAGAGCAGAGTTAGCTAGCTAGCGTTTAGCTGTTAGCTCCTAACACTTTATCAGGCTAGTAGAATAGAATGACAGAACAGCAAGAGCACCCAGGTATAGCTTAACTTAACTAACCCACCTATCTCCTAAACAGTCTGGGAGAGGTGCTTTTATTTAGCATTCATTGGCCACTTGGAACTTAATATACATGCTCCTCCCTTCCTTTCATTCTTTTGTTCTTTCTTCCCTCTCCACACCTCCGTCAGCACCTCTCCACCACCCCTCGGTCCACTCCCCCTGGGCACGCTGAGAACTCTGGGTATGGTAGTTGAGACAGAGGAGAAGAGGAGAGGTGCATAGTTCCGCTGTCTCTCTTTGTCATGTCTGCTCTGAGTTTAGAGTCTCACACACCCACACAGTGTGCCTCCTCTCCTCTAACCATCCCTCCATCCCTCATCATTCCATCCAAGTCTGAGTCTCAGGGGTGGAGGTAGAGAGATGGAGAGACTTCTCCCAAATTCCCCTCCCCTCCTTTCCTTTCCTCACCCCCTTCTGCATCCCTTTACCCTTCATTCAAGTCTGCATAACGAAGAACAGAGGACGGGGGAGACGGAGAGACTCCTCTCCTCCCTCCTTTTCTTCTCTTCCTCTCCTCCCTCGTTCTTCTGTTCCTTCGCTGTGCTAGCACCAGTCGTCCTCGTCCGTCTCGCTGTAGGGTTCGTGCAGGCCCTTCCGGGGGCCTCTGGGGCCTCCATGGGGGACCCTGTGATGAGGGGGGGACCGGTGGGGTGGTCCCCCTGGATGGGGGTGTTGATGTGGGGGCCCTCGCCGGTGCGGGGAGGGCGAAGACGAGCGGTAACCGTTTGGGACTCGTCGGGGGTGAGGGGGAGCAAGTGGAGGTGGTGGGCCCACGCCGCCCCCGTGCCGGGCAGTCCTGGGGGAGCGTGGGTGCGGGTTGCCGTGCGGGTGGGGGTTGCCGTGGGGATGTGGGTTGCTGAGGCTCTGCTCGTAGGCGGGCGGCTCATGCTGGCGATCGTACTCACAGTCACGCTCATAGAATGGGCCGCCCTCGCTCTCCAGACTATCCCCGGGAGGGGGACCGCTCCAGCGCCCGTGGCGGGGGGACCGGGGTGACCCATGGTGGGGCGGAGGTGAACGAGACCCTGACTGGTGCCGGGCCGATCTCGGAGACCCGTGCCTCGACCCTCCGTGCTCAAGCGGGGAAACGTGACGCGATGGCGGGCGGTGATAGCCCCCTCCGTCGTGCTCCGGGGGGGAGAAGTGTCGGGGGGAGGGGGAGCGGAGTCGTCCAGGGGGACCTGCTCCGTAGGTGGGCTTGGGGTGTCGTATGGCTGGGGAGTAGGTGACGTGGGGGCGTGGCACGGCGGGGGTCTGTGGCAGCTGGCGGCGCCCGCGGCGGGGGGTGGAGGTACCGGACGTGGAGGGGACGGGGCTGCCACTCACCGAGCTACTGCCCTACAGCAAATATGGCGACAAGGCAAATCAAAATGCACCACAAAATTAACCAACCACAGCCAACCACAAAGAAACCACGACCACAACCACACCGACCAGAGAGAAAGAGAGATTAGATAGAGAGGGAGGAGATAGAGACAGACAGACACAGAGCAAGACAGACAGAGAGATAAAGAGAGAGGAGGAGGGGGGATAGATATAGGTAGATAGATAGACAGAGATAAAGAGAGAGGAGGAGGGGGATAGATACAGGTAGATAGATAGACATAGATAAAGAGAGAGGAGGAGGGGGATAGATACAGGTAGATAGATAGACAGAGATAAAGAGAGAGGAGGAGGGGGATAGATACAGGTAGATAGATAGACATAGATAAAGAGAGAGGAGGAGGGGGATAGATACAGGTAGATAGATAGACATAGATAAAGAGAGAGGAGGAGGGGGATAGATACAGATAGATAGACATAGATAAAGAGAGAGGAGGAGGGGGATAGATACAGATAGATAGATAGAGATAAAGAGAGAGGAGGAGGGGGATAGATACAGATAGATAGACAGAGATAAAGAGAGAGGAGGAGGGGGATAGATACAGATAGATAGACATAGATAAAGAGAGAGGAGGAGGGGGATAGATATAGATAGATAGAGATAAAGAGAGAGGAGGAGGGGGATAGATACAGATAGATAGACAGAGATAAAGAGAGAGGAGGAGGGGGATAGATATAGATAGATAGACAGAGATAAAGAGAGAGGAGGAGGGGGATAGATATAGATAGACAGAGATAAAGAGAGAGGAGGAGGGGGGATAGATATAGATAGACAGAGATAAAGAGAGAGAAAAGAAAAGCGGGAAGACAGCAACATTGAAAACCATAACAACCAAACCGCCAATGAGGCAAAAGAGCACACACACATTGAAGCCACGAGAGCCACATCAAGAAAAATGGACAGAGAGAGAAACAGTGACAAAGAAAGAAAGAAAAAGAAAAGGATAACAGAAAAAGAGAAATTGATATCTGTAAGTAGTGGTAGTTAACCAACAAGGCAGAACTCTAAATCAAAGATTATTGGTTAGATCACTCCAGCTGCTTTTCCATTGGTTAGTTTTCGATTTCCACCAATGGGATGAGGAGAAAGAACCATTAGAATCCACGGTGCTTGACGAAGGCCTTCTTCCACTTCCCTGAGAAAGATATACTATAGAGAGGTATAACGGTGTGTGTGTGTGACAGTGTGTGTGTTACTGTGTGTGTGTGTGTGAGGCCGTATACAGTATGTGCAGTCTATGTGTGTACTTTCACATGCATTTGTGTATGTTTGTGTGTATATGCTTATGCTTCTCATCTCCCGTCCGTCGCTGTGTGGTGCCCACCTGTCTGTGGCCCCGTCCGTCGGGCCCCTCACTAGGAGAGCGGGACCAGTGTCTGTCCCCCCGGTCGTGGGGGTGTCTGTGGGTGTACTCTGGCCCGTGTCTGTCTGGCCCGAAGCGCCCCTCCTTCTCCATGGAGCCACCGTGGTGGTGGTGATGATGGTGGTGTCTGCGGTCTTTGGCTCGACCGCGTTCGCGTTCACGCTCTTTGGGTGGGAGTTCTCCAGACTGGGTGGTTGTGCTCAGGTCTGTGCCCAACCCTGCAAGAGGAGGGGGGGACATATTTTTTATGCCATAAAGTTTCTTCTGAAACTCTACTTCCTTGAATTTCTCAAACCTCTGATGGAACATGACTTTTATCTGAAAAGTTTCTCCAAACCTTTCTACTTTTTATCTTCCTTCCAAAAAGTTTGGTTTGAAACTTTTCCGTCTGGTAGCTTTTACTTATTACTAACAATATTTGCAAAATTCCCAGGTTTTCCAGAAATCCCGGTTGGAAGATTAAGGAGGGAACAAGCAGGAAATCCAGAATCCTCCAAACCATTGAGATAAAGACTATTTATTCTAAGAGAAACCAGGGCCAGTATCCACAAAACATTTCTGATCTAGGATCAGCAACCCCTTGTTCATTTCATTTTGTTCATTATGATCTGAAAAGCAAAACTGATTCTAGATTAGCACTCCTACTCTGAGACACTTTGTGAATACTGGCCTTTGTCAATGGGAAACCTGGTCAAAATACTCTAGCATGTCTCTCACCTGTGTCTGTGTCCATCTATCTGGTAAGGGACCTCTGTAAGTGTGTGTGCGTGTGTGTGTGTGTGTGTGTGTTTGTGTGTATGTGTGTTTGTGTGTATGTGTGTGTGTGTGTGTGTGTGTGTATGTGTGTGCGTGTATGTTTGTGTGACATGCATGTGTCTCTCCATCTCTTCATCTCTCTCACCTGTGTCTGCGTCTGTGTATCTGGTCAGGGACCTCTGAGAGGTGCGGTGGCTCCTGTCCCTCCTGTCCCTGCGTTGTCCCCCTCCTCCTCCCCCACCGTGCCTCCCCACTCCTTCCACCCTCTCCAGGCTGTAGTCATCCAGCCTCACCCCCCTCTCCCTGCCAGAACGCCCGTGGACCAGAGAGGAAGTGGACCGATGCATGGGGCTGGTGTCCGTTATGGTCTGGAGAACGGAGAAGGAGAGGAGAGGGAGAGGGAGAGGGAGAGGAGGAGGAGAGGGAGAGGGAGAGGAGGAGGAGAGGGAGCAAGATGTAGAAAGGGAGAAGAGAGATGGAAGTGAGAGAAGAAAGATGGAAGAGAGAGAAGAGAGAGTGGGAGAGAGAATGAGAGAACGGGCAGAAAATAAGAAAGTCAAACTGTTTAAAACTCACTCTGTACAGAAATATGTAGTGGTGGTAGTGTGAGAGTGTCTGCTTGTGTTAATGCACTTGTCTGGGTGGGAGTGTCTGTGTCGGGGAGGGTCTGTGTCGGGGAGGGTCTGTGTCGGGGAGGGTCTGTGTCGGGGAGGGTCTGTGTCGGAGAGGGTCTGTGTCGGGAGGGTCTGTGTCGGGAGGGTCTGTGTCGGGAGTGTCGGAGAGGGTCTGTGTCGGGGAGTGTCGGAGAGGGTCTGTGTCGGGGAGGGTCTGTGTCGGAGAGGGTCTGTGTCGGGGAGGGTCTGTGTTGGAGAGGGTCTGTGTCGGGGAGGGTCTGTGTCGGAGAGGGTCTGTGTCGGAGAGGGTCTGTGTCGGGGAGGGTCTGTGTCGGGGAGTGTCGGAGAGGGTCTGTGTCGGGGAGTGTCTGTGTCGGAGAGTGTCTGTGTCGGAGTGAGTCTGTGTCGGAGTGAGTCTGTGTCAGAGAGAGTCTGTGTTGGAGAGAGTCTGTGTCGGAGAGAGTCTGTCGGAGAGAGTCTGTGTGGGAGAGTCTGTGTCGGAGAGTCTGTGTCAGAGAGTCTGTGTCAGAGAGAGTCTGTGTGGGAGAGAGTCTGTGTGGGAGAGTCTGTGTGGGAGAGTCTGTGTGGGAGAGTCTGTGTGGGAGAGTCTGTGTCGGAGAGTCTGTGTCGGAGAGTCTGTGTCGGAGAGTCTTTGTCGGAGAGTCTTTGTCGGAGAGTCTTTGTCGGAGAGTCTGTGCCGGAGAGTCTGTGTCAGAGAGTCTTTGTTGGAGAGTCTGTGCCGGAGAGTCTTTGTCGGAGAGTCTGTGCCGGAGAGTACAGCATCCCAAAAGATCCCTCTATCAGCCCATACCTCACTAAACCCGCAACCCTAAGCACATCCAACTACAATACCATGCTTCCCTACTATGAGAGAGCGAGAGAGAGAGAGAGAGAGAGAGAGAGAGAGAGAGAGAGAGAGAGAGACAAGCATAGACCATGCCTCACATGCATCCAATAGCACATATGCAGAAGCATGTATGCATCCAGAATGCTATCTTTTAGAGACCGTACTAGCATTCAATACCGACACCCACAGTCATATACACTATCTACTAGCATGAAGAACACCTTTATCAGCAGGCAGACCTAGAGCAGACCTAGGAGCAGACCTAGGTCCCTCGGTCATGTAATGGGGAAACCAGACCAGAAAAGCCCAATGAGTATATGGACAAGCCATGCATACTCCTCAAGTAGCTGGACATTAAACTCACTCGCAGAAACACACACACCCACTGAGCTCACAAGCTGCATTCTGTTGTTCAGACTGGCTTCCATTCGTAGCTTAGCTATGAAGCACGGCATATCATGTGCAGTAACCAGACACTCACACACACAATTGGCTTCCAAAGAGCGTCCAATATCCAATATGGTATACCATGCATGGTATGACTGACATGACATGCCAAGACTATGTTTATGTATTGGGCAACAATTTCCTTCTAGCAATATCATGCTTCAACATTTGCTGTCCACCCAGAAGCAATGCAAGAGGCAATCGCAAACTCAAACATACAAAGACAGCAGACAGACAATCACAGACAGACAGACAGACAAGCAGACCCTTCTTCTAGACCATGTGGACCAACACTGCAACACAGGCATACAGGACAGAGGGTGGGGTGGGGTGGGAAAACACAAAACATTACTGGGACAAAGGGATCAGAGAGAGAGAGAGAGGAGAGTACAGGAGAACATAGAAAGAAGATGAAAGACAGACGGGCAAACAGAGAGAGAGAGAGAGAGAGAGAGAGGTGGATTTTTTTTAAGCTAGAGAAAGACAGAGATAGAGAGATAGGGGGAGAGGCAGGGGTACATTAAAAAAAGAGAGAGAGTGATAGAGAGAGAAATAAAATGAACGGAAGATAGATAAAGAGACAGAGAGGGAGAGACAGGGGTACATACACTGAGGTGGTTATGTCCACGGGGCCTGTGTCGTCTCCGCTGTAGTCAGACAGGCACACAGAGAAGAGAGGAGCAGAGCGCCACACACACAGTCATGAAGCCACAGAGAGGAAAGGACGGCAGGGAAAGGAGAGGAGTGGGAGAGAAAAGGAAGGGAGAGGAGAAGAAGGGAGAGGATATGAAGAGAGAGGATAGGAAGGGAGAGGACAGGAAGGGAGAGGATAGGAAGGGAGAGAAGAGGAAGGGAGAGGAGAGGAAGGGAGAGGAGAGGAAGGGAGAGGAGAAGAAGGGAGAGGAGAAGAAGGGAGAGGAGAAGAAGGGAGCGGAGAGGAAGGGAGAGGAGAAGAAACAAGCGGAGAAAAGGGGAGCGGAGAGGAAGGGAGAGGAGAAGAAGGGAGCGGAGAGGAAGGGAGAGGAGAAGAAGGGAGCGGAGAGGAAGGGAGAGGAGAAGAAGGGAGCGGAGAGGAAGGGAGAGGAGAAGAAGGGAGCGGAGAGGAAGGGAGAGGAGAAGGAGGGAGTGGAGAGGAAGGGAGAGGAGAAGGAGGGAGCGGAGAGGAAGGGAGAGACAAACACAAACAGCACCGGAGGACAGAGCCATTGGGCACAGCATAGCCACCAAGACCCAGGGAGCGAGAGGGATGGAGAGAGGAAGGGGGGAGAGAAGGATGAGGGGAAAAGGATGAGTGGGGAGGAGGAAAGGGTTGGGTATAGAAAGAGAGGTGGGATTGGTATGGGAGAGAGGAATGAGGGCGAGGGATGGGAAACAGAGGAAGAAGGGAAGGTAAAAATGTTGGGAAGGACATCGAGAAAGAACATGATGAGGAAAGGAGAGAAGGGAGGATGAGACATTAGAGGGCAGGGAGGTTAAAAGGAAGAAGAGAAGAGAGCAGAAAAATAGAGAGATCCAGTTAATTGGTGAAGGGCCAACGAGCACACACAAGAGAGAGGAGGGTGAGAGAGAGAGTGAGGAAAAGAGAGACAATAAAAAACGTTGCTCACTGACACACACACACGCACGCACACACACTTACCGCAGCATCGTGTACACTCTGTAGGGCAGAGCAGTGTTAGACACAGTCAGTGAGGAGAGCACAGTGGTGGTGTTTCATACTATACGGCCTACAGGCTACAAGCCTGCATTCCAAATGGAACCCTACTCCTTACACCGTGCATTACTTTTGACCAGAGCCCTACAGTATGGGATCTGGTCAAAAGTAGTGCACTACAAAGGGAATAGGGTTGCATGTGGCCTTACACTACCATACTACAGATGCCACACTAAAGCTTTTCAGATACAGTATAACGCAACATATTCCACTACTAAACACTACTACACTTCTATGCTACCACACACACACACACACACACACACACACACACACACACACACACACACACACACACACACACACACACACACACACACACACACACCTCTCAGTGTGTGTGTGTGTTTCTCTCTTACACTCATACACCAGACAACACACTGCTACAGTCTTACAGTAACCAACAGACATGATGACACCAGACAACACACTGCTACAGTCTTACAGTAACCAACAGACTTGATGACACCAGACAACACACTGCTACAGTCTTACAGTAACCAACAGACTTGATGACACCAGACAACACACTGCTACAGTCTTACAGTAACCAACAGACTTGATGACACCAGACAACACACTGCTACAGTCTTACAGTAACCAACAGACTTGATGACACCAGACAACACACTGCTACAGTCTTACAGTAACCAACAGACTTGATGACACCAGACAAAACACTCCTACAGTCCTACAGTCTTACAGTGTCTCCAGACCCCTCCTGTCTCAGCCGCCAGTATTTATGCTGCAGTAGTTTATGTGTCGATGGGCTAGGGTCCGTTTGTTATATCTGGAGTGTTTCTACTCTCTTATCCGGTGTCCTGTGTAAATTTGAGTATGCTCTCTCTAATTATCTCTCTCTCTTTCTTTTTTATACTCTCTTTCTTTTTCTCTCTCTCTCTCTCTCTCTCTCTCTCTCTCTCTCGGAGGACCTGATCACTAGGACCATTCCTCAAGGCCTACCTGGCCTGATGACTCCTTGATGTCCCCAGTCCACCTGGCCATGCTGCTTCTCCAGTTTCAACTGTTCTACCTGTTTTATGAACTTTTTAAAATCTTGTCCATGTTCTGTTATAATCTGCACCCGGCACAGCCAGAAGAGGACTGGCCACCCCTCACAGCCTGGTTCCTCTCTAGGTTTCTTCCTAGGTTTTGGCCTTTCTAGGGAGTTTTTCCTAACGACTGTGCTTTTACACCTGCATTGCTTGCTGTTTGGGGTTTTAGGCTGGGTTTCTGTAAAGCACTCTGTGACATCAGCTGATGTAAGAAGAGCTTTATAAATACATTTGATTTGATTTACAGTAACCAACAGACTTGATGACACCAGACAACACACTGCTACAGTCTTACAGTAACCAACAGACTTGATGACACCAGACAACACACTGCGACAGTCTTACAGTAACCAACAGACTTGATGACACCAGACAACACACTGCTACAGTCTTACAGTAACCAACAGACTTGATGACACCAGACAAAACACTGCTACAGTCTTACAGTAACCAACAGACTTGATGACACCAGACAACACACTGCTACAGTCTTACAGTAACCAACAGACTTGATGACACCAGACAACACACTGTTACAGTCTTACAGTAACCAACAGACTTGATGACACCAAACAACACACTGCTACAGTCTTACAGTAACCAACAGACTTGATGACACCAGACAACACACTGCTACAGTCTTACAGTAACCAACAGACTTGATGACACCAGACAACACACTGCTACAGTCTTACAGTAACCAACAGACTTGATGACACCAGACAAAACACTCCTACAGTCCTACAGTCTTACAGTAACCAACAGACTTGATGACACCAGACCAGAGTGAGAGTACATGGTTTGATGACAATGTGGGTGAGTATGTGTGTGTGTGCATGCCAGTGTATGTGTGTGTATGTGTATGACTGCAGCCAGATGCTTTATTGTACTGTGAACACATAAACAAAACAGATCCATGTGTTTGTGCTGCAAGATTCTGTCCTGGGGATTGCGGGACATTTTGGCAAAAGCTTTTCTTGAAATACACAGATGTTTGAGGTAAAAGAGGTACAACCTGTATTGTCCTCCTCAGTTCACACCCTCTCCCAACAAACCAAGACCTCTGGCCACAGCAGACAGCAGACAGACACACCAAGGCTACTATGGGAATGAGCATGGAGAGGATGGATGTAATGGGGATGGGAAGCACACCAGGGGAAGGAGGGAGAAGGGGAGGGAGGGAGGATGTGAGGGAGGAGGGCTATGCCAGTATGTGCTTTGTGGATGAAAGACGTATCCAGACTGCTCTGTTACCCAATATTTCTATGTCTAATATTTCACTCTTTAAAGCAACAAGATCTCACTGTTTGACCAATTTGATTTCAGATTCAGACGTTTATCCACGTTTCTCAAAACGTCAAATTTGAAAGTTGGTCCAAACGTTACATTTCTAAATTGTTTTTGACACGGTCGATGGGTTGAGCCTCCTGGCAAGGCGCCTTGCATCTGGTTAAATGTAGGCATTTATTTTGAATGGTTAAGGGTTAGGGTTTGGGATAGGGTTCAACATTTTAAAACATTGTGTCTAGCTCTGGGATTGAACATGTGACTCTCTGACCCATCACTGCCCCCAACACCAAAGCCTACTTGCTGGTAACGGTTCCCACAGTTGACAGTGCGGTTTTGAAGGCATCTCCCAACGTCCTTGGGACATGGAATCTTGAGTGACCTGGTTGCTTTAAAGCTGGAATCCTTAACGGTGAAACTGCCACGTTCGTTTATAATTTTACAACAACAAAGAAGTTACCACAAACATCGAATACTGTTTTTTCCCCTCGGACATCATTGCACGCGCGATAGAAGAGGGCAAAATGTACTGGAATTTTTGCTGCACTCCTCAGCTCGGCAACAAAATCAATGGGGACAATGGGGCTGTTTCCCCTACTGTGGATTCCATCTTTCAGTTAGCACTAGCATATCTCCATGTGAATATTTCACTATTTAAGTTAGCATTAGCATATCTCCATGCGAATATTTCACTATTTAAGTTAGCATTAGCATATCTCCATGATAATATTTCACTATTAAGTTAGCATTAGCATATCTCCATGATAATATTTCACTATTAAGTTAGCATTAGCATATCTCCATGCTAATATTTAGCTCTTTAAGTTAGCATTAGCATGCACCACACTGTTATCACCCCCCTGTTAAGAGTGTAAGGAAAGTAGTTTTAAAGTGATACATCACTCCAAAATGTTTCTGAGATATATCACTTTACCAGTCTTAACAAACAGGGGCTTGACACACACACACACACACACACTCACTCACACAGAGACACACTTTAACGAACACATAATTAAAAAAAATGTATTATTACTTGTATTTTTCTAGTTGCATTGTTTGTATATCGTTGTATTTTAAATGTGTGTGGCTGTCCTTGGGTATCAGTGTATCACTGTTTTATTACTTGTCATATTTTGTGTTTTTGTGGACCCCAGGAAGAATAGCTGCTGCCTCCGCAAAAGCTAATGGGGATCCAAATAGACAAAAATAAACAAATAAACAAATATGGGTCAGAGTGGATAGTCAGAGCGAGGGAAAGAGGGAGGAGGACGGAGGGGAAAGAGTGGAGGGGTGAGGAGGAATGGAGGGTTTATGATGATGAAGATGGGGATGAAGGTGCTCACTTGGTTGTCGTCTGAGAGGCGAGGCATGGAGATGGTCCGGCCATGCCTGTCCATTCGCATTGGGTGACAGGGCTCAGTGTCCAAGTACCCGTCCCGCCCCATCTCTCTCATCTCTACCGTCTGCAAAAAAGAGACCAGAGGGTGCGTGACCACTGCCGACTAGGGGCAGGAGTCTCAGAGCGAGGGGCCTTTTGATAGTATTAGAATGAGTGAATCGTAAGTGATTCTATAATTGTATATAATTCTATGCATTTTAACTATTCTATAGTTAGTTGTGTAGTTATTATTCAATAGGTATATTGTCTTGTCTCCACTGGCCAACTTGGCTGTGAAGTAGCTATAAAATAAGGAAGCCTCTCCATTGTATGTCTGTTTATCTAGTCCTTAAACGGGCAGCAGGGAGCAGTATGTAGTCATTTTCCCCCACAGAACCATAGATACTGTAACAGCGTTCATGTACAGTGCATTCGAAAAGTATTCAGACCAATTAACTTTTTACACATTTTGTTACGTTACAGCCTTATTCTAAAATGGATGAAAAAAATTAAAAATCCACGTCAATCGACACACAATACCCCATAATGACAAAGCAAAAACAGGTTATACATTTTAGCAAATGTATTAAAAATGAAAAAACAGAAATACCTAATTTACTTAAGTATTTAGATTCTTTACTATGAGACTCGATATTGAGCTCAGTTGCATCCTGTTTCCATTGATCATCCTTGAGATGTTTCTACAACTTGAATGGAGTCCACCTGTGGTAAATTCAATTGATTGGACATGATATGGAAAGGCACACACCTGTCTATATAAGGTCCCACAGTTGACAGTGCATGTCAGAGCAAAATAAAAGCCATGAGGTCGAAGGAATTGTCTGTAGAGCTCCGAGACAGGATTGTGTCGAGGCACAGATCTGGGGAAGGGTATCAGAACATTCCTGCAGCATTGAAGGTCCCCAAGAACACAGAGGCCTCCATCATTCTTAAATGGAAGAAGTTTGGAACCACAAAGACTCTTCCTAGAGCTGAACTGAGCAATCGGGTGAGAAGAGTCGGGCGAGAAGAGTCAATGTTCACTCTGACAGAGTTCCAGAGTTCCTCTTTGGAGATGGGAGAACTTTCCAGAAGGACAACCATCTCTGCAGCACTCAACCAATCAGGTCTTTATGGTAGAGTGGCCAGACAGCCCGCTTTGTTTGCCAAAAGACACCTAAAGACTCAGACCATGAGAAACAAGATTCTCTGGTCTGATGAAACCAAGATTGAACTTTTTGGCATGAATGCCAAGCGTCACATCTAGAGGAAACCTGGCACCATCCCTACGGTGAAGCATGGTGGTGGCAGCATTATCCTGTGGGGAGGTTTTTCAGCGGCAGGGACTGAGAGACTAGTCAGGATTGAGGGAAAGATGAACGGAGCAAAGTACAGAGAGATCCTTGATGAAAACCAGATTGCTCAGAACCTCAGACTGGGGTGAAGGTTCATCTTCCAACAAGACAACCACCCTAAGCACACAGCCAAGACAACACAGGAGTGGCTTCGGGAAAAGTCTCTGAATGTCCTTGAGTGGCCCAGCCAGAGCCCGGACTTGAACCCAATCGAACATCTCTGGAGAGACCTAAAAATAGCTGTGCAGCGATGCTCCCCATCCAACCTGACAAGAATGGGAGAAACTCCCCAAATACAAGTGTGCCAAGCTTGTAGTGTCATACCCAAGAAAACTTGAGGCTGTAATCGCTGCCAAAGGTGCTAGAACAAAGTACTGAGCAAAGGGAATACTTATGTGATATTTCCAGAGTTTATTTATTTATACATTTGTACAAATAAACGTTTTTTCCTTTGTCATTATGGGGCATTGTGTGTAGATTGATGAAGGGGAAAAAAACTATTTAATAAATGTTAGAATAAGGCTGTAACGTAACAAAATGTGTAAAAAGTCAAGGGGTCTGAATACTTTCCGAATGTACTGTCTCTCTATGTTTTTATACAGTATAACAAAACACACAAAACATGCATATCTATGGTTCTTCACTAATTTGACTCTGAGAGAGATGAGACCAGGGTGGGTCTGGCACAGTCCAACAGGTAGAGAGAGTGGGGGAAGGCCATCTACCACCCACCTGTAGGCCCAAGACTTGGTTTGAGCCAGGGGACAGCGGGGATGGGCCAAGAGATGGCATGAGTGTGTTGGAGAGAAAGGAGAGACGCGAGAGAGTGAGAGAGGACAGAAAGAGAGTGTGTCAGTAAGGGGTGGGAGGTTGAACATAGTTACTTCACTGAGTGAAACGTAGATAGAGGGAGAGAGAGAAATTGAAGAGGAAGACCTTGAGCGGGGCGACACAAACAGTCCAAAAGTTGACTCAGAGCAGCACAGTTGAGAGGGGTGGAATAATGTCTATCTCTTGACCAATCAAGCCCTTCTCAGGGAATCACTGCGATAAATACAGGTTGATTAGCAGTATTGACAGTCTGTCATTCCCTTCTACCAGTTAGGAATAAGGATGTAATATATACCAATGGAGTGACATTCTCCAGAAAAGGATCATGTGTTGTCAAACACTTAACGGAATATAAGCTATACAGATATCTTTAAAACACGCGCCAATACTGCATTTCATCATTTAGTGTAGAGTATACATACCTATGACATCATCATGTTTACTCCTATAGGACACAATGGAACAACTGTAGGCCTATTCACTAACAGCCACTGTACTGTCCCAAAACCTCAATAGAATCACAGTTGGGCCTCAGTTTGTGCGGTTACTGCGTTACCACGGTGACCTGCATGCGTTTGTTATATGTTTGTGCTGTGTTACCTGGGGGTTGTGTCTGTTGTCATGGAGATGGTCGGGGTAGGGTCTCTCTGGGCTCCAGTTGCCCGTCTTGTTAAACATCTCCTGAGCTTTAGCTGTCACCCACGATTGGCTCTCTATCATCCCACCCTCTGGAGGTCTGGTACACACAAGCACTCGCACACACACACACGCACGCACACACACGCACACAGGCACACAGGCACATGCACACACAGGCGCACGCACACATACAGGCACGAACGCACACACGGAGGAGGATGTTAGTGGCTTATATACTGTATAAGCACAAATGCAAACCCAGATATGCATGCACACACCCATGAACACACACACACACACACACACCAACTCAAATACATACACATACTCAATCACACGCCTATGCAAACATGCATACAGTGGGGCAAAAAAGTATTTAGTCAGCCACCAATTGTGCAAGTTCTCCAACTTAAAAAGATGAGAGAGGCCTGTAATTTTCATCATAGGTACACTTCAACTATGACAGACGAAATGAGAAAAAGAAATCCAGAAAATCACATTGTAGGATTTTTAATTTATTTATTTGCAAATTATGGTGGAAAATAAGTATTTGGTCAATAACAAAAGTTTATCTCAATACTTTGTTATATACCCTTTGTTGGCAATGACAGAGGTCAAACGTTTTCTGTAAGTCTTCACAAGGTTTTCACACACTGTTGCTGGTATTTTGGCCCATTCCTCCATGCAGATCTCCTCTAGAGCAGTGATGTTTTGGGGCTGTCGCTGGGCAACACGGACTTTCAACTCCCTCCAAAGATTTTCTATGGGGTTGAGATCTGGAGACTGGCTAGGCCACTCCAGGACCTTGAAATGCTTCTTACGAAGCCACTCCTTCGTTGCCCGGGCAGTGTGTTTGGGATCATTGTCATGCTGAAAGACCCAGCCACGTTTCATCTTCAATGCCTTTGCTGATGGAAGGAGGTTTTCACTCAAAATCTCACGATACATGGCCCCATTCATTCTTTCCTTTACACGGATCAGTTGTCCTGGTCCCTTTGCAGAAAACAGCCCCAAAGCATGATGTTTCCACCCCCATGCTTCACAGTAGGTATGGTGTTCTTTGGATGCAACTCAGCATTCTTTGTCCTCCAAACACGACGAGTTGAGTTTTTACCAAAAAGTTCTATTTTGGTTTCATCTGACCATATGACATTCTCCCAATCCTCATCTGGATCATCCAAATGCTCTCTAGCAAACTTCAGACGGGCCTGAACATGTACTGGCTTAAGCAGGGGGACACGCCTGGCACTGCAGGATTTGAGTCCCTGGCGGCGTAGTGTGTTACTGATGGTAGGCTTTGTTACTTTGGTCCCAGCTCTCTGCAGGTCATTCACTAGGTCCCCGTGTGGTTCTGGGATTTTTGCTCACCGTTCTTGTGATCATTTTGACCCCACGGGTGAGATCTTGCGTGGAGCCCCAGATCGAGGAAGATTATCAGTGGTCTTGTATGTCTTCCATTTCCTAATAATTGCTCCCACAGTTGATTTCTTCAAACCAAGCTGCTTACCTATTGCAGATTCAGTCTTCCCAACCTGGTGCAGGTCTACAATTTTGTTTCTGGTGTCCTTTGACAGCTCTTTGGTCTTGGCCATAGTGGAGTTTGGAGTGTGACTGTTTGAGGTTGTGGACAGGTGTCTTTTATACTGATAACAAGTTCAAACAGGTGCCATTAATACAGGTAACGAGTGGAGGACAGAGGAGCCTCTTAAAGAAGAAGTTACAGGTCTGTGAGAGCCAGAAATCTTGCTTGTTTGTATGTGACCAAATACTTATTTTCCACCATAATTTGCAAATAAATTCATTAAAAATCCTACAATGTGATTTTCTGGATTTTTTTTCCTCATTTTGTCTGTCATAGTTGAAGTGTACCTATGATGATAATTACAGGTCTCTCTCATCTTTTTAAGTGAGAGAACTTGCACAATTGGTGGCTGACTAAATACTTTTTTCCCCCACTGTATGTATACACGCACACAGTCACACACACACGGCACCAGAGAAATAAGGACAAAGAGACACACGGAGAAGGAGAAGGAAGACAGAGAGACACACAGAGAAGGAAGACAGAGAGACACACAGAGAAGGAGATGGAAGACAGAGAGACACACAGAGAAGGAAGACAGAGAGACACACAGAGAAGGAGAAGGAAGACAGAGAGACACACAGAGAAGGAGAAGGAAGACAGAGAGACACACAGAGAAGGAGAAGGAAGACAGAGAGAGACACAGAGAAGGAGAAGGAAGACAGAGAGACACACAGAGAAGGAGAAGGAAGACAGAGAGAGACACAGAGAAGGAGAAGGAAGACAGAGAGAGACAGAGAAGGAGGAAGACAGAGAGAGACACAGAGAAGGAGAAGGAAGACAGAGAGAGACACAGAGAAGGAAGACAGAGAGAGACACAGAGAAGGAGAAGGAAGACAGAGAGAGTCATTGGGGATCGCAGCAGCTAAAAAGCGCCAACCGTGTAGAAACAGACCCCGTGAGAGGTGTTTGTATGTGCAGGTTGTATGACTGTAATAATAATCTGGGGGTGCTTATATTTGTCCTGTTAGACACAAGTGTGTAATACAAGTGTTGTTTTTTTGCATATCCCAACCCCCGAGACACCTGAATTAGGGGTAAGTGCCTTGCTCAAGTCACATTTCTTTTCTCTCACCTTTGTAGGCTCCAGTATTCGTAGCCCAATGCTCTAACCTCGAGGCTACCTGCCTCCATACCTGCATATGTGAGTATGAGTATATGTATTATACTGTATGTATGTATATATGTGTATGTGTGTGTGTGTATGTATCTACAGTATGCATACTGTGAGTGTTGGCATGCTTATGTATGTATTTGTGTGTGTATATGTACATATCATGTATGCTTATGTATAACCCATCACTATTACTCACATGCTGTTAGGGTCGTGTGCTGGGTGTGTGTGACAGAGATAGAGAGAAAGAGTGTGTACGGTTCTACTCACATGCTGTTGGGGTCGTGCTGTGTGGCGGGGAGGCCGTTGACCCCTGGCATCCCGCCTCCCGTCCCGTCGGGGCCTCCCCCTCCTCCCCCTTCTCCTCCCCCGGGGGAGGGCGGCTCCATGCGCTGAAACATTAACGGTGTTCGGTTCTGTGTGAGATACAACATGGCCTCGGGCTGGCATCAGACACACTCAGGCAGGGACACACACACACACACCTACATCTGTGTGTAGGTGTGTATACCCACGCATCACACACACAGAGGAAAGGAGAGGATGCACCGTAGCATGCTCCCACCAGGTGGCACAACTGGGTAAAGTAATGGTTTAGAGGTTAGAAGTTGCCTAGAGAGGGAAATTGAAGCTCTGGAGAAGGGCGGAGGTGCAGTCTTTTGTTCCAGCCCAGCACTAAGTATATATAATAGTCACCACTAAACTAGCTTCAGTTTTTCAATACTAGCCACTAACAATTTAAACTTCTTCCACCAACATAAAAGTTATTCTGGACAGCTGAAGCAAGTCACACAATTGTTCTTGAAAAATGACCCTTTCTAGTTGGTTATTAATTAATTGGTGTCTAAATTGAGGACTCGCTGATTATTTGACTGAAACAAATACTTTGGCCCTCCAGAGCTAGAATTGCCCACCCCTGCTTTAACCACAGATCTAGGATTAGATTACCATAACCATCTGATAACCTTCCCCATTAGGAGAATTAAGACCTGATCTGATCCTGTGTCAGTCAGTGCTTAATGGCAACCAGAGCCATATATTTAAGCAATAAGGCCCGAAGAGGTGTGGTATATGGCCAATATACCATGGCTAAGTGCTGTGCCCAGGCACTCCGCGTTGCGTTCTGCATAAGAACAGCCCTTAGCCGTGGTATATTGGCCATATATCACAAACCCCTGAGGTGCCTTATTGCTATTATAAACCGGTTATCAAAGTAATTAGAGCAGTAAAAATAAATGTTTTGCCATACCTGTGGTATACAGTCTGATATACCACGGCTGTCAGACAATCAGCATTCAGGGCTTGAACCACCCAGTTTATAAATGTATATATACCTGATATATACACACAGTGCTTTCAGAAGGTATTCACACCCCTTGACTTTTTCCAAATTTTGTTATGTTACAGCCTGCATTTAAAATTGATTAAATTGAGATGTTGTGTCACTGGCCTACACACAATACCCCATAATGTCAAAGTGGAATTATGTTTTTTGAAACTTTTATAAATTAATACAAAATTAAAAGCTGGAATGTTTTGAATCAATAAGTATTCAACCGTTTTGGTATGGCAAACCTAAATAAGTTCAGGAGTAAAAATGTGATTAAGAAATCCCATAATAAGTTGCATGGACTCACTCTGTGTGCAATAATAATGCTTAACATGCTTTTTTAATTACTACCTCATCTCTGTACACCAAAAATGCAATTATCTGTAAGGTCCCTCAGTCGAGCAATGAATTTCAACACATATTCAACCACAAAGACCAGGGAGGTTTTCCAATGCCTCGCAAAGAAGGGCACCTATTGGTAGATAGGTAAACATGTATCCCTTTGAGCATGGTGATGTTATTAATTACACTTTGGATGGTGTATAAATACACCCAGTCACTACAAAGATGCAGGCATCCTTCCTAACTCGGTTGCCGGAGAGGAAAGAAACTGCTCAGGCATTTCACCATGAGGCCAATTGTGACTTTAAAACAGTGACTGAGTTAAATGGCTGTGATAGGAGAAAACTGAGGATGAATCAACAACATTGTAGCTACTGCACAATACTAACCTAAATGACAGAGTGAAAAGAAGAAAGCCTGTACAGAATAAAAAATATTCCAAAACATGCTGTTTGCAATAAGGTACTAAAGTAAAACATCAAAATATGTGGCAAATAAATTAACTTTATATCCTGAATACAAAGCGTTATGTTTAGGGCAAATCCAACACAACACATTACTGAGTACCACTCTTCATATTTTTAAGTACGGTGGTGGCTGCCTCATGTTATGGGTATGCTTGTCATAGGCAAGGACTAGGGAGTTTTTTTAGGATAAGAATTACCGGAATAGAGCTAAGCACAGGCAAAATCCTAGAGGAAAACCTGGTTCAGTCTGCTTTTCAACAGATATTGAGAGACAAATTCACCTTTCAGCAGGACAATAACCAAAAACACAAGGCCAAATATACAATGGAGTTGCTTACCAAGACGACATTGAATGTTCCTGAGTGGCCTAGTTACCTATCCGGACCCGTTTTACTGCCGGTTCGGAGCACCACCGGGCCTTCATGACTGGACTACCGACGTTATCTGCCCGAGGGGGTTTTCAACTGGCCCCTCCGTCGCGACGTCACCTGAACGCCCATCTGCTAACTGCGGCCCGCTAACGTTAGCTGTCTAGAGCATATTGGCTGCTAGCTAAATAGGTCCATCTGACATTTTCTTGGGCCACTATACCTATTTTGCCAATTGGACTGGTCCCCTTTACCACACGGAACCCCACTAATCCATCACAATTGGTCTACCGACGGAAACGTACGAGGAGGCTATATACAGACTTCCTCCGTATTCTGCTAGCTTGTTAGCCTTGGCCCGCTAGCCGGCCTGCTAGCCTTCTGCTAGCTTGCTACCCCCGGCCCGGCTAGCTGTCTGAATCAGCCTCACTACTCACTGGACCCTTATGATCACTCGGCTAAGCATGCCTCTCCTCAATGTCAATATGCCATGTCCATTGCTGTTCTGGTTAGTGTTTATTGTCTTATTTCACTGTAGAGCCTCTAGCCCTGCTCTATATACCTTATCTAACCCTTAAGTTCCACCACCCACACATGCGATGACATCACCTGGTTTAAATGATGTTTCTAGAGACATCTCTCTCATCATCACTCAATGCCTAGGTTTACCTCCACTGTATTCACGTCCTACCATACCTATGTCTGTACATTATGCCTTGAATCTATTTTATCGCCCCCAGAAACCTGCTCCTTTTACTCTCTGTTCTGGACGTCCTAGACGACCAGTCCTTATTGCCTTTAGCCGTACCCTCATCCTACTCCTCCTCTGTTCCTCTGGTGATATAGAGGTTAATCCAGGCCGTGCAGTGCCTAGCTCCACTCCTATTCCCCAGGCGCTCTCATTTGTTGATTTCTGTAACCATAAAAGCCTTGGTTTCATGCATGTTAACATTAGAAGCATCCTCCCTAAGTTTGTTTTATTCACTGCTTTAGCACACTCTGCCAACCCGGATGTCCTAGCCGTATCTGAATCCTGGCTTAGGAAAACCACCAAAAACCCTGAAATCTCCATCCCTAACTACAACATTTTCAGACAAGATAGAACGGCCAAAGGGGGCGGTGTTGCAATCTACTGCAGAGATAGCCTGCAGAGTTCTGTCTTACTATCCAGGTCTGTACTCAAACAATTTGAACTTCTACTTTTAAAAATCCACCTTTCTAGAAACAAGTCTCTCACCGTTGCCGCTTGTTATAGACCACCCTCTGGCCCCAGCTGTGCTCTGGACACCATATGTGAACTGATTGCCCCCCATCTATCTTCAGAGCTCGTGCTGCTAGGTGACCTAAACTGGGACATGCTTAACTCCCCGGCCATCCTACAATCTAAACTTGATGCCCTCAACCTCACACAAATTATCAATGAACCTACCAGGTACAACCCCAAAGCCGTAAACACGGGCACCCTCATGGATATCATCCTAACCAACTTGCCCTCCAAATACACCTCTGCTGTTTTCAACCAAGATCTCAGCGATCACTGCCTCATTGCCTGCATCTGTAATGGGTCTGCGGTCAAACGACCTCCCCTCATCACTGTCAAACGCTCCCTAAAACACATCAGCGAGCAGGCCTTTCTAAACGACCTGGTTATTCTTTAAAAGTGCCTTCCTCACCATCTTAAATAAGCATGCCCCATTCAAGAAATTTAACACCAGGAACAGATATAGCCCTTGGTTCTCTCCAGACCTGACTGCCCTTGACCAGCACAAAAACATCCTGTGGCGTTCTGCATTAGCATCGAACAGCCCCCGTGATATGCAACTCTTCAGGGAAGTTAGGAACCAATATACACAGGCAGTTAGGAAAGCCAAGGCTAGCGTTTTCAAGCAGAAATTTGCTTCCTGTAACACAAACTCAAAAAAGTTCTGGGACACTGTGAAGTCCATGGAGAATAAGAGCACCTCCTCCCAGCTGCCCACTGCACTGAGGATAGGAAACTCTGTCACCACCGATGAATCCACTATAATTGAGAATTTCAATAAGCATTTTTCTACGGCTGGCCATGCTTTCCACCTGGCTACCCCTACCCAGGTCAACAGCCCTGCACCCCCCACAGCAACTCGCCCAAGCCTCCCCCATTTCTCCTTCTCCCAAATTCAGTTAGCTGATGTTCTGAAAGAGCTGCAAAATCTGGACCCCTACAAATCAGCCGGGCTAAAAAATCTGGACCCTTTCTTTCTAAAATTATCTGCCGAAATTGTTGCAACCCCTATTACTAGCCTGTTCAACCTCTCTTTCGTGTCGTCTGAGATTCCCAAAGATTGGAAAGCAGCTGCGGTCATCCCCCTCTTCAAAGGGGGAGACACTCTTGACATTTCGAATCCCACCGTACCTTCTCCGCTATGCAATCTGGTTTCAGAGCTGGTCATGGGTGCACCTCAGCAATGCTCAAGGTCCTAAACGATATCTTAACCGCCATCGATAAGAGACAATACTGTGCAGCCGTATTCATTGACCTGGCCAAAGCTTTCGACTCTGTCAATCACCACATCCTTATCGGCAGACTCAACAGCCTTGGTTTCTCAAATGATTGCCTCGCCTGGTTCACCAACTACTTCCCAGATAGAGTTCAGTGTGTCAAATCGGAGGGCCTGTTGTCCGGGCCTCTGGCAGTCTCTATGGGGGTGCCAAAGGGTTCAATTCTTGGGCCGACTCTCTTCTCTGTATACATCAATGATGTCACTCTTGCTGCTGGTGAGTCTCTGATCCATCTCTACGCAGACGACACCATTCTGTATACTTCTGGCCCTTCTTTGGACACTGTGTTAACTACCCTCCAGACGAGCTTCAATGCCATACAACACTCTTTCCGTGGCCTCCAACTGCTCTTAAATGCGAGTAAAACTATATGCAAGCTCTTCAACTGATCGCTGCCCGCACCTGCTCGCCCGTCCAGCATCACTACTCTGGACGGTTCTGTCTTAGACTATGTGGACAACTACAAATACCTAGGTGTCTGGTTAGACTGTAAACTCTCCTTCCAGACTGACATCAAACATCTACATTCCAAAATTAAATCTAGAATTGGCTTCCTAATTCGCAACAAAGCATCCTTCACTCATGCTGCCAAACATACCCTCGTAAAACTGACCATCCTACCGATCCTCGACTTCGGCGATATAGCCTCCAACACTCTACTCAACAAATTGGATGCAGTCTATCACAGTGCCATCTGTTTTGTCACCAAAGCCCCATATACTACCCACCACTGCAACCTGTACGCTCTCGTTGGCTGGCCCTCGCTTCATACTCGTCACCAAACCCACTGGCTCCAGGTCATCTACAAGTCCCTGCTAGGTAAAGCCCTGCCTTAGCTTGCTGGTCACCGTAGCAGCACCCACCTATAGCACGTGCTCCAACAGGTATATCTCACTGGTCACCCCCAAAGCCAATTCCTCCTGGTCACCGCCTTTCCTTCCAGTTCTCTGCTGCCAATGACTGGAACAAACTGCAAAAATCACTGAAGCTGGACACTCATATCTCCCTCACTAGCTTTAAGCACCAGCTGTCAGATCAGCTCACAGATCACTGCACATGTACATAGCCCATCTGTAAATAGCCCAACCAACTACCTCATCCCCTACTGTATTTATTTATTTATCTTGCTCCTTTTCACCCCAGTATTTCTACTTTGCACATTCATCTACTGCACATCTACCATTCCAGTGTTTAAATGCTATATTGCAATTACTTCGCCACCATGGCCTATTTATTGCCTTACCTTCCTTATCTTACCTCATTTGCACACATTGTATATAGACTTGTTTTTCTACTGTATTATTGACTGTATGTTTGTTTACTCCATGTGTAACTCTGTGTTGTTGTATGTGTCGAACTGCTGTGCTTTATCTTGGCCAGGTCGCAGTTGTAAATGAGAACTTGTTCTCAACTTGCCTACCTGGTTAAAGAAAGGGGAAATAAAATAAAATAAAAAAAAGTATTGTACAATCCAGGTGTGCAAAGCTCTTAGTGGTTAGAGCGTTAGACTAGTAACTGAAAGGTTGCAAGATCGAATCCCCAAAACCAGAAAGACTCACAGCTGTAATCGCTGCCAAAGGTGATTTTTTATATAACCTTTATTTAACTAGGCAAGTCAGTTAAGAACAAATTCTTATTTTCAACTGCCTTGTTCAGGGGTAGAACGACAGATTTTTAACTTGTCAGCTCGGGGATTCAATCTTGCAACCTTTCAGTTACTAGTCTAACGCTCTAACCACTAGGCTACCTGCCGCCCCAATCTAACATGTATTGACTCGGGTGTGAATACTTATGTAAATAAAATATTTCAATATAATACATTTGCAAACATTTCTAAAAACATGTTTTCACTATATCAGAGTTTTCACTCTGATTCAGAGGGGTTGGGTTAAATGCGGAAGACACATTTCGGTTGAAGGCATTTGGTTGTACAACTGACTAATAATGGTGACTTTGACTTGACTTAATACATTTAGAATTCAGGCTGTAACACAACAAAAATGTGGAATAAGTCAAGGGGTATGAATACTTTCTGAAGGCACTGTATATGGCTCTGGAGGAAAATTCTACTTCCTCCGTCAAAACAGCTCCTCAGAAGTCCTTTTTGTTGTTTTGCCCATATATGGAGTGTGGAGGGAGCAGGGAGGTCTTCCATTGGCTGGTCTGTGGTGGTGTCGAAGGCTACATGACTACAGATCCCGTCATGTTCATCCAAACCAAAAGCTAAAATGTTAACGGCTAAATGAATGGGAGTGAACCCGGGTTGTAGCGTGCTCGTGAAATGGGATATGGAGGACGAGGTACAAAACTGAAGATTCACAGAGACGGTTTTGTTACATGAGCGTCCAATGGTTACATCAGGAACCTCAGCTCAACATCCAAACAACCAATCAGAGATGACGGAATACACAGACAGGAGCACACAGAGAGGGGAGAAGGGTTCTGGTTAGACAGGCCTGATGACAGTCAACCTGGATTGACCAATCAGGGAGGGTTTGAGAAGTCAAGGTCCCGCCCCCTCCTGGAAGAACAAATCGAGTCAGAGGGACGAGGGGATGGATGGACAGACAGATAGGCAGGGAGAGAAAGACGGAGGGAGAAGGAGGGAATATGCAAAAGAGTGATAGAGGAGTGACATAAATAGAGAGTGATACGTAACAAAATGTATAGAAAGGTACAGACCTGGGGCAGGCACAGAGAGACATGGTAAACAGTGGTAGAAAGACAGATTACAACAGTGAAAAGACAGGCAGTAAAACAGTGGTAGGAAAGACTGTGTATATATATATATATATATATATATATATCAATAATAAACTATATAAATTGAAGAATAGATTAAGACATAATGAAAGGTAGTATAACAGTTGTAGGGAGGAGTGAAGGAGTGAAGGAAGGAAGGAAAGATTGAAGGACAGATGAAGGGAAGGTGCAAAAGATTGAAGGAGGGAATAAGGAGAGAAGAGCAGGAGTGATGGACATAAAGGAAGGAAGGAATTAAGGAGGGAAAGAGTACAACAGAAATGAAAGAGGGAAGAAGGGAAGGAGGGATAGGCAGAAAGACATAGTTTGTTGTTGTGCACCACAGGCCAGCTGGTGATGTTGAGAAGGAGGAGCCTGTATGGAACTGGACAGTCAGTGCAACCAATGAGATGACAGCATTCAGGAGGATCATACCAACTCATAGACAAGGTCTAAAATATTGTACACTCCATTCACCTAGGGCCCGATTGAGACTTGAAATAAGTAGACTTAACATGGACTTAAGTCAATAAAACATGGACATAAGTCTATTTTTTTTACTTAACTCCATGTTAAGTCAACTTATCTCATGTCTGAATAGCGCCCCTACTGAATAACCACAGATCCTTAACCCCGCCTCATGGACTTGATCTTGGAGAGAATAAGATAGGTGCCAATTCTGTTTCTTAAAAGAGACTTTGATTTTGGGGTGAACCATTACTTTAACTTCAGCCTCCAAAGGCAGATAAAAAACATGAAAAGCTGTGGATTGCAGCACTGGAGCCATAGGAGCATAGGGGTATCCCAGTAAATGGAGAAATGGTCTTAGAGAAACAGTGCACATTACATTAAGAGGTAGTGCATTTACACAGCATTCATAGACAAGAGGAGTGCATACGTACATTGGCCATGTTGTATCATTATTATTCATATCAATTTCAAAACAAAACAATTGCATTTTGACAGTTTAAAACATCCCCCCTCCTCCTCACCACTACACCCTTTATCCCCCGTGCTTAAAAAGGGGAAGAGTTCAAAGAAGGCCTTAAAGGGGCAATCTGCGATTGAGTTTTATTGTTTAAACTGCAGATTGCCCCTTTAAGTAAATATACAAGTGGTGGGTATGAGGGGGGTAAAGTAATGGGTAGGAGGGGGGTAGAGTAATGGTAGAGTAAAGGTAGAGAGATAGTGAGCGGAAGAGCCAGGCTGGGCGTCAGCCTACGATAGCCATCCATCATGCTAACTGGGAAACAGGCAGAAACAGCCTGGTGCCGGAGTAGAGAGAGAGAGGTAACTGGAGTTAGCATGCTACAGGGGAAACCCAGGACCAGGCAGCGCTCATCGGGAGGGTCCCAAGGCGGAGGAGGTTGATGTGGGAGGACGAGCAGGGGGCAAGGGGGAAATAAAGGGCTAGGGGTTGACGGACCAAGGAGGGTAGCGATGGAGGTCCTGGAAAGGGTGCAAGGGGGCCAGGAAACGGGGTCTAGCGAAGGAGTGGGTTTGGGGTCATGAGGATGGGTCTGGAGGGAAGGGAGGCTATGGAGGTCTGGAAAGGGGAGCTATGGGGTCAGGAAGTAGAAAGGGGGTGCTGGGGTTTGAAGGACCAAGAATAGCAGCCATGGGGTTCTGGATGGTGGGTAGAGGCGGGAGGAAGAGTCGAGGAGCTAAAGGAAGGGGAGCTGAGGGGGTTGGATGATTTGGGGTTCACTGGGGTGTGGGAGCATGGCTGTCTGGAGGCAAGAGAGGCTATGGAGATCTGGACAGGTTTGGAAAGGAGATCTAAGGGGGAAGGAAGAGTCGGGTCTGGGGTGTTTTTTGGAGGTCACAGGGGTGGGTCTGGGTCTAGTGGGTACCTGCTCCTCGCGTAGGGCCTGGAGCTTCTTGGCCTTGCTCTGTCTGTAATACTCCATGATCATCATGGCAGCATAGATCTTCCCCACCGTCAGGTCTGTGGCTGCTGAGAGAGGGACAAGTTACCCTGCCTCGATTAGACCACAATGTGGATGGGACCCTGAGCCGTGAGACGAGAGAGAGGGGGATGGGAGTGGGGACCGACCATGCTACGACACCACACACATACAGACAGTTGCGGGCACTAAAAAGTTAGGTTGTGGTGCTGTATTGGTAGAACAATTGCTGCCAACATGTGCACAACACTTCACTCTATGTCTCCTAGCGGTGGGTTTGGTTTATAGAAAACAAACATTTTAGTGGCCGCAACTGTAGGGTAAATCTTAAAGTCCTTGAATCGTCTACCTCCTTTTAAAAAATAGCATTGGGGGAAAATATCAGAGGTTCCACCCCTCAGACCTTCTCTTCCAATACGTTTCGAGAAAGAGCCAATAATTCAATGACTCAATGACACTTTTGAGATTCACCCTACATACATAACACACGGTGACTGCATCAAACGACACCCTGTACACTGAAACACACGATTATTCCAGATAAGGTTGTGGTTGAAAGTAGTGCACTATACTATATATTATCCCCTTTAGGGAATATATGCATTATATATCCTCTATTAATAGCAGTATATATGCAATAATACACACAATGCTATGTACTATACAGGGAATATGGTAACGGTGTCATTTGAGATTTGCCTACAGATACAAGTACAGGTACAACCAAATACAACACATATACAACATATTTACAACACTGTACAGTATACAACAGAGCTGATAGTCTTTTCACAATCAGTTATTTTCTGTCTTTAACTTAAATATTGTCTTTTACTTTAATTTGAACAGGCATAGTGCTTAAACTGTTTCTATGGAGGACTATATAGTCATTTCACGTTGACCATAGATCATCACTTCACGGCAATCCTACGCCTTCAGAAACAGGAGCTCAATTATTTTCTCCAAAAACTCTAGATTGGCACCCAGAGTTTGGATGATACAGATAACATTGAACATCAGAAAAATATTGAGCTTTGTTTGAAACTAAAATCCACCTCTTTACTCTGAAAAATAAATGATGATCTATTCACAGAGAAATGGCTAGAGGTCCCCCAGCATATCAACTTATTAAAAAGTATAATAATACTTTATAATAATAGTAATTGCATAGTGCAATACTATGAAGTACTTTATCAACATTGCATGCTGCTCTACTTTTAGTGAAGTATAACTTTAATTAATAAATTCAAGTTATATTTAACACCAAGGCAGCATGCTACACTACACTGGGTGTAGAACATTTAATCTCTTTTGTATTATAATAATAACACTGTTACTATACTACTACTACCACTACCACTACTACTACTATAGGTCTATACTTGTACTACTATAACATGACTCTCACTAAGCCTATGTTGAGGCCCATACTCCCTGTAGTGAAAAGACTTCTATAGAGGGTTAGGGTCTATAGCAGGCACCCCCTGATGCAGGAACTGACTGACTGGGGGTAAAGAAGGGATTGTGTGAGTGTGTTTACCTTTTCTAAGAACTGTAAGTAGGGAGAGGTGACGATGTACAGAGGGAGTTATGGTTGTACATGTGTGTGTGTGTGTGTGTGTGTGTGTGTGTGTGTGTGTGTGTGTGTGTGTGTGTGTGTGTGTGTGTGTGTGTGTGTGTGTGTGTGTGTGTGTGTGTGTGTGTGTGAGGGGTTGTGTGTATGAACACGAGTGCGTATAAGTAGGGAGACGGTCCATGGTCGTCCTGATCAGGGGGAGCGAAGCAGTGAGTGACTACGTTTAGTAGAAGCTGTCCTCTTGGTGAATTGGTGATCGTCGGACACACTTACACACACACACACATCGTAGTGTGTGTTTTACGTTTCGTGGTGTAACTTACACTTGTGTGGCGTGACCAGCAGGTCTAGGTTCTTCTGAGAGAGGTTGGGCCAAATGGCCATCATTTCTTTCCTTAGCTCAGCGTCCATCTGATGTTTGTCAGCTCCTCCTGTGTTGCCCAACACACACGTCAAGACACACACACACACACGTGGGCATACGCACACGCAGGTACGCAGGAAAGCACACACACAAGCGCAAACACTCGCGCGTACGAAAGCACGTCCGCAAGCGCAAACACACGTACGCACACGCAGGCAGCAGAGCAAGCCCACACACGCGCACACACACACACGCACAAATATGCATGCAAAAAAACAAGTTATCCAGCCACACATGTCCACATTCACACAAACAAAAAAGATTTGGATTAATCCTCAACTTCCTGAGCATTTATAAATGTTTGGTATATCACCACTATCTGGAAGGACAGGACTGATACCATACCTATGGTAGGAAGAAAAGAAAGGGAGAAAGAAAGAGAGAGGAAGAAAGAAAGAATGAAAGAAATAGAGAAAATAAATAAAGATAAAAAGACAGAAGGAAAGACAGACAGAAAGAAAAAGAGAAACAGAGAGAGGAAGAATAAAAGAAAGAAAGAAAGAAAGAAAGAAGAAAGAAAGAAAGAAAGAAAGAAGAAAGAAAGAAAGAAAGAAAGAAAGAAGAAAGAAAGAAAGAAAGAGTAGGGAGGGAAAAGGTAGGAAACAACAGATCAGAATGGCATTGGTAAAAATAGTAAAAAAGGACAGCTGAAAAAGTTTAGTAGATAAAGAGAGACAGAAAAGGAGGAGGAGAGAAGGTCGTACCCTTGGCAATCTTGATATCGAGCGCTGTCCGAATCAGAGCCATGAGGGTGGAGTTGAAATGCACTGAGTTGTCCTCGGCAACCGGCAAGTCCATGCGCAGCAGCCTCTGTGGAGAGCCAATCAGGTGGAGAGGTTGAGAAAAGGGAGCGGGGTCTGAACCTCCAGGTAAGGGGAAAGGGGAGGGGCCAAGGATTGAGGGAGCTCGATAGGGCAACAGCCAAAAAAGGTTAGGTTTCAGTGTCAATAATCTTATCTACTTTTTTTATTTAGCCAGGTATATGTTCGACTCTGTCTGTCTGATTCTGAAGACACAGAAATTTGGTGCAATTCAGTTTCACCTCACAGTTCATGGAGGGAATTGAAATCCAATTCATGAATTGAAAGAAATCCTCATAGAAAAAAAAAGTCAATTTCAATTCATCTCCCGAAGTGACTGAATCTAAATGGAATTTAACCCAACCCCACTTGCAGTATCTTGATAGGCCTATGTTGTGTCTCTGTGTGCTAAAGGACTTTGTCATATGTAGTAACCACAGTACGATTTCCAAACTGTAAAACTGCCTCTTCCAAAGGAAACAGTGGAAAAGTACTTCCTGATTGTCTCCTGATTTGCAAGTGATACTCAAACAACTACACATTTATCCAATGGTCCGTCTGCTACAGAATAAGCGACTGCGAGAGCCAAGAGCCACAAGGCACCACAATGGCCGACGACCAACTGACCCAACCTATGCCCATGTTCCCTAATAATGTGTGAATGCAACGGTACGCATTCACGCATCTTATTACACACACATGTACACATACAACCCCCTTTACCCTCCCACTAACACAGTATATTAACAGAATATACTGGAATAGACTGCAAGACATAGTAAACAGTAGTATCACTGGTGTACTTGTATTACTCTTCATCAGGAGACTAGTGTGTTTTATCAAGGCATCTGCTATAGAGCTCCCCCTACCTGTATGGAGGTTCGCTACATGTTTTTTATTTATTTATTTCTAAACAGGAAAAACCAAGGGATTAACTGCTAGATAAAAAAACAAACCCAGGGTGGTTGTTTTTTCACATTTAGTCGGTCATCGATTGGTTTTACCTTTGAACATGAGCGTTGGGTACTCACGTAGGACGGGCAAGCACGTGTGAAACGATGTTAGTGTGTGTGTGTCATGCCCGAAAGCGTGTGTGGCAACAGTTGTCGCAGCCAACATCCACAGCCTCCAGGTGTCCATAGCAACAAGCCATGCAACAGAGAATGCAACGGACCCATGCTTTTCCCAACACCCCCAGATCCCCGACATTCAACATACCTCCACAAGCAACATGCCCCTACCTCCCCCCTTCCCCTCCCCAGGACAAGCAGCCGTGCAGCCGCGCACAGAGAGCATCATCTATTAGCTTTGATGGATCTTTGATCGATTCATGGGATATCTACTTATTGATCACTTCTTTGATTCGTTTTATTTTCTCTCTATGGTTTCCTACAGAGCTATGCAGGCTATTTGAAGAGTCTTTAGTTTTAGTCTTTTAGACATGATGCAAAGGTCCGGATTGGCAGATCAGATCTCTCTCGATGCAAAACGGTTGCGTTATCTGAAAGGGGTCAGTTAAAGATGTTTAGTAATAACATTCCCTGAAAGAAGAAAATAATAAAAAGAAGAATGAATTGTTTTTGACCAACCAGATGTTGGGCTACAGTCTATAGGGGAGAAGTAGTAGTAGAAGTTAGTGGAGTTAGAACTAGAAGGTTTCTATAATGAGATGGAGCTACAGATCAAGAAGGAAGTCGGGAGAAGAAGAGGGAGCGGGATTGTGACGACATTTAAAAAGGAAAAACAAGAAATCAAGACGATACGTGATTCAAGGGGAGAAAGAAAGAGAGGATATTGAGAGAGAAAGAGAGAGAGAGAGTATAACAAGACAAGAGAATAAGACGAGGACTGAAACCATATCAATCTGTCACCAAAAATGGCCAACCAATGGCCATATCCCAAACAAAGCAGGCCTTCCTGGAAAGTTCACTACCATAACAAAGGTTAGAAAGGTCAAGCGTAAGAATGAGGTCAAATACTACTCTTATTATGACCAGTCCCACGTGGGAGAAAGTGGTGTAGGGGTTAGGGTTTTTAACGTAAAGTCTTCTCTCAGGATTAGTGTACTAAAACAACGGCAAGCTAGCATATAACCCACATAAGCCATCACAGCATCTATCATCGTTGTTATCCATGAACACTAGGGGTTTCCATGAGTGACATACTGTATGCAATAGGGAATTGCTGGGCTGCATCCCAAATGGCACCCTGTCCCAAATAGCACCCTATTCCCAATGTAGTGCACAACTTTTGACCAGGGCCCATAGCGCTCTAGTTGAAAGTAGTGCACTGTATATGGAATAGGGTTCCATTTGGGACACAGCCCTGGACAGAGTGGAGAGAAGGAGCAGGGAGAAGAGAGGACAGAAAGGACTGAGGCAGACAGTAGGACAGAGGGACAGAGACAGACGGTAGGACTGTGACAAACAGTAGGACAGTGACAGAGTCAGAGAGACAGAGACAGACAGTTGGACATAGAGTCAGAGACAGACAGTAGGACAGAGGGACAGAGGGAGAGAGTAGGCCAGAGGGAGAGAGAGACAGTAGGACAGAGGGAGAGAGACAGACAGTAGGACAGAGGGACAGAGGGAGAGAGTATGCCAAAAGTTGAGAGACAGACAGTAGAACAGAGGGACAGAGGGAGAGAGTAGGCCAGAAATAGAGAGACAGACAGTAGAACAGAGGGACAGAGGGAGAGAGTAGGCCAGAAATAGAGAGACAGACAGTAGGACATAGGGAGAGAGTATGCCAGAAATAGAGAGACAGACAGTAGGACAGAGGGAGAGAGTATGCCAGAAATAGAGAGACAGACAGTAGGACAGAGGGACAGAGAGAGAGAGACTAGGCCAGAGGTAGAGAGACAGACAGTAGGACAGAGGGACAGAGGGAGAGAGTAGGCCAGAAGTAGAGAGACAGACAGTAGGACAGAGGGACAGAGGGAGAGAGTAGGCCAGAGGTAGAGAGACAGACAGTAGGACAGAGGGACAGAGAGAGAGAGAGTAGGCCAGAGGTAGAGAGACAGACAGTAGGACAGAGGGACAGAGGGAGAGAGTAGGCCAGAGGTAGAGAGGCAGACAGTAGGACAGAGGGACAGAGGGAGAGACTGTATGTAAGGGAGTGGGACATTGGATAATGTTGGCGTAGTTGAAGCTGACAGACAAGTGGACGGAATGGAAATTAGGGGAAGAGGAGTGAGGGAGTGATACAGAGAGAGAGAGAGAGAGACGGAGGGGAAGATATGAAGACAAACAGTTCAGAACTGCATAGTAAAACAGGATGGGTGGAAAAAGCTCAGGTCTTCTCAAAGGAAAGAAAGGGAAAAGATAGGGAGAAAAGACACAATAAGGAGAGACTGCTAAAGACCTGACTGTCTATCTATTGTCAATTATAATGGGAGTGAACACAATGCCCAAATACTGTAGATTCACTGTCATTAAAATCAACAAATAACAACTTCCTGTCAAATAATGTGGCCACAAATGTCTTTGTGTCATCATCCCCTCCCAGCTAAGGGCTGAAGATTGAAGTACGGTATACAGTCTGTGTGTGTGTAGTCAGGAAATGAAGACCCTGTCTGAATTACTGTGTGTGAGAGAGTGTGTGTAGCTATGGTGCCATCCACAGGAATGAGAGACTCAGAGGACTCAAGACACACACCCTTCCCCGTCCTTCTGTACCCGCATCCTTTTGTCTGTTCATTTGTTTGTGTGTGAGTGACAGCGCCCTAAGTAATATTAAGGCCAATATATGCCAGTGTGCCTGCCGGCTCTCCAATGGAAGAAAAACTGCAGATAGATACCCATTAATATGTTCAGAAATGTAAAACCACTCATACTGCGAGGGCTTATTTTAAATCATTTCAGTTTTTAACAAAAAACGGTGCCTTTTGATGCCATTTTGATGCCAAAATCAAGTAAATTGGTAATATCAGCGACCCAATAGAGTATGGCCGACCTGAGATCAAGGATACTTGACTTCCAGAAGGCTGTGGTTTTTCAATTGGTTCTACTTGGAAGACGACGTTCCCAAATGTTGGAAAAACCAGAGAAATCTGTGTATGTGTGTAAGGAGTGTGTATAGGTCCGTGCAGGGTGCAGAAGGGCAGGCAAGGCTTCCTCCGTTCCCTTGCTCCTGTGGCTTAGCGTATCTGAAGGGTCGCAGGGACTGACTATCATTTCCCTATCATTCTACTTCACGACCATCCTTCCCTCCATCCATCCCTCCCTCCGGTCATCCCTCCATCCCCAGTTCCGACCGATAGTAAAAAACAGTGCTCACCATCACACCACCACTAACAGACAATAATGACAGTGCTGAGTTTTGGGAGTTTGGAGGGGCAATGGGGGAGACCCACGAGGGAGGGGAAGGAGGGAAGGGGGAGTCTACCTTGTAGGCGACCCGGCGGGGCACCTCTTCCCCAGGCCTAACGGTGGACACATGTGCCTGAGCATCTGATACATGTCATTGTAAGTGATTCGGCCGCTGTAGTAGTGGTAGTAGGCCCACCCGGACACACACACACACACACACACACACACACACACACACACCAACAACGACAAACGTGGACGGACAACCAAGAAATGAAAAACCGATGAGGGGTGGGGGTGGGAGGGTAGGGAGTTTGGGTAGACACACGAACGAGAGGTACATGGGGGTGGAGGAGAGGGGGAAGACGAGAGGAGAAAGGAACAACAGAAAGAAAGGGGAAACAAATACACAGAGGTTATTGTTCGTCTGAAGAGTGGTTACGAGAGGGGAGAGAGAGGGGAGGTTAAGAAAGATAGAGACTCAGCTCTGGTTGGCTATCTCGGGGGAGAAGAGGGGGAGAGAGGGAGGAGGAGAGAGGGGGTTGGGGAGGTGGAGTTTTAGTATAAGTAGCTATAATAACACAGCGTTCTATGCAAGGAGGTAAAAGGGGGTGTTTGTGTCTCCTCTCGTATAGAACGTGCAGTGGGGCTTCTAGCAGGCAAGGAAAAGCGCCGCTGCTGGGGTGGTGATGTCACAAATGGTAAGTCATGTCAATGCAGCTCCTTTTACCCCCCAACTAGGGCTGCACAATCCTGGGACCTTTCCCACAATTCACAGGTTTTCCAGAAATTCTGTTTGGAAGATTCCCAGAATCAGCAGACACCCAGGATTGCTGGAAAACCTGAGAATTTGGGGAAAGGTCCTGGAATTTTGCAACCCTAGCCCCAAACCCACCCCACCCCCACCCCTCCCCATCCCACCATCCGGACCCCCTAGAACAATGCACGATGCTAGAACCCTGTTGTGCCATGGTCATGGTTAGATAGACAGCAAGCACAAACCAAGAAAACACAATGGTTCGATTTCTTGTGTCTTGTTTCGTTGATACAGTATTGACTTCGGGGCTGGGGTCAATTCTATTGCAATTCAGTCAATTTAGGAAGTCATTTTTGTCACTGAAAAGCATGGAACTGGAATTGGAATTTTTGTTTACTTCCTGAACACAGTGAATTGAAATGCAACTGACCACAACAACCTGGATTGACTCATTGAAAAATGTGCAAGTGGTGAATCATTTGTAGTAGTGAATCGTTTGTTCGTTTAGTGAGTACAGTACAGATAGCAAGTGCAGTGCACGCCTACAACATCATGCTTCAGACAGTTGCTACTAAAACAGGTGTGGTGTGTTCTGCATTGTCCCGAACATTCTCCTCTATCATAATCAAGAATGCATACCAATATTAATAAGAAAACCAAAGCAAGATGGTGACTATGGATTACTACTAACCAAACCAAACCAAAATCTAATAAGAAATGAGCATGAAGAAGAAGTGATAAACGAAAATCAGAAAAAGAGAGAGATAGAGCGTAACATTCATTCCCAAGTCTCTGAGTGAGAGATAGAACGAGCAGGTTGCGTAAACGTTGTGTTATAGTTGGGTCCAAACCTTGCAGGCCACCCTATGAGGGCATTTCTTGCCCAAGCCCAGAGGAGGGGAGATTACTCTCAATAAACTGTACATATCCTTATAATGTATGCGCCCGCTGCAAGAAGAATACAGGGAGGTTAGAGGAGGAAGGGATACACAGAGAGAGAGAGAGAGAGAGAGAGAGAGAGAGAGAGAGAGAGAGAGAGAGAGAGAGAGAGAGAGAGAGAGAGAGAGGATAGACAGAGTGAGAGCACAGAGGGGAACAAGAGTATATATCAGTCTAACAAGCATGCACACATGGCACACACACACAAACACACACACACACAAACACACACACACACACAAACACACACACACACAAACACACACACACAAACACACACACACACAAACACACACACACACAAACACACAAACACACACACACCTTTCTAATATATATTTTTCTACATATAATTCCACATATAATCTACATAGATACTTCTACATATATTTTTCTACATTTAATTTCAGACATAATTCAACATGCATTTTTCTACATATAATTCCACATATAATCTACATACATTATTCAACATGTTTTTCTATTATATTTTTCTACATATAAATCCACATATAATCTACATACATAATTCAACATATATTTTTCTATTTATATTTTTCTACATATAAATCCACATATAATCTACATACATAATTCAACATGTTTTTCGACATACAGTGAGCACCATAATTAATTGGACAGTGACCATCTTTTTGTTATGTTGGTTCTGTACTCTAGCACTTTGAGTTTGAAAGGATACAATGCCAATGAGGGTGAAGTGCAGACTGTCAGCTTTAATTTGAGGGTATTTTCATACATATCGGATGAACCATTTAGAAATTATAGAAGCTTTTGTACATAGTCCCCCCAATTTTCGGGCATCAAAAAACATTGGACAGTTTAACATAATGTAGAATAAAGTAATCATTGTTAATATTTGGTCGCATTTCCTTTGCATGCAATGACTGCTTGAAGTTTGCGATGCATTGACATCACCAGACGCTGGGTATCTTCCCTGGTGATGCTCTGCCAGGCCTGTACTGCAACCATCTTCAGTTCCTGCTTGTTTCGGGGACTTATTGCCTTCAGTCTCCTCTTCAGCATGTAAAATGCATGTTCAATTGGATTCAGATCCGGTGATTGACTCAGCCAGTCAAGGATTTTCCACTTTTTGGCCATCAAAAACCCCTTCGCTCTAGCAGTATGTTTAGGGTCATTGTCTTGTTGCATGATGAAGTGCCGTCCAATGATTTTGGAGGCATTTGGTTTTATTTGAGCATATAACATTTTCTGTAGACTTCAGAATTCATTGTTCTTCTTCTGTCTGCAGTCACATCATCGATGAAGACAAGTGAGCCTGTTCCACTGGCAGCCATACAGGCCCAAGCCATAACACCCCCTCCACCATGTTTCACGGATGAGGTGGTATGCTTTGGATCATGGGCATGTCTTTTTTTTCTCCACACTTTCCTCTTTCCATCACTCTGGTACATGTTAATCTTTGTCTCACCTGTCCACAATACTTTTTTCCAGAACTCTTGGGGCTCTTTTAGGTGCTTTTTAGCAAACTGTAATCTCACCTTTCTGTTCTTCAGGCTGATCAGTGGTTTGCATCTTGTAGTGTACCCTCTGTAGTCCTGCTGGTGTAGTCTTCTACGTATGGTAGACTTTGACACATCTACACCTGCATCCAGGAGAGTGTTTTTGATCTGTTGGGCTGTTGTCAGGGGGGTTTTCTTCACCATAGAGAGTATTCTCCGGTCATCCACTACAGTGGTCGTCCTCAGTCTACTGGGTCTTTTGACATAATTGAGTTCACCGGTTGTTTTTTTCTTGCTAATGATGAACCAAACTGTTGACTTGGGCATGCCCAGGGTTTTTGCAATGTTCCTGATTGATTGATTTTCATTTCTGAGCCTTATGACGGCCAGCTTCATTTGCATCGACACTGCTGTCTTCCTCATGCTGTCACACCCCAACAACAAACTCCAAAGGCAATAGCAAAGTCTAGAATCAATACTATTCATCAACAGCTCTCCTGCATTCACTAACGACACAAATGAATACACCTGCCTAACGACACACATCTTTGAAGCCAATTCAACAAATACTTGTAGTACCTTAAAATGGGGGGACCAGGTACAAAAGGTGCTGTAATTTCTAAACGGTTCATCCGATATGTATGAAAATACCCTCAAATTAAAGCTGACAGTCTGCACTTCACCCTCATTGTCATTGTATCCTTTCAAACTCAAAGTGCTAGAGTACAGAACCAAAATAACAAAAAGATGGTCACTGTCCAATTAATTATGGCGCTCCCTGTCCATATTTTCTCCAACTACATTATAGTAAAAGCTGTATGGCTATCTGTACATTTTCAGAGATACATTGAAGAAAAAGAGAGAAAAGTGCCTTCTAATGGACAATGCATTTCTCAGTATCAAAATACAGGATGTGTATTTTTCTTATGTTGCCATAAACTGCCAATGGTTTCCTATAGAAACGTTAACCATGAAGCAATGAGCGATATAAAGAACCACAATGTAGGCAATCTCTCTCTCTGCCCTTATCTTCTTTTACCTTTCCCAGCTCTCTCTCCCCCTCTCTCTCTGCCCTTATCTTCTTTTACCTTTCCCAGCTCTCTCTCCCCCTCTCTCTCTGCCCTTATCTTCTTTTACCTTTCCCAGCTCTCTCTCCTCCTCTCTCTCTGCCATTATCTTCTTTTACCTTTCCCAGCTCTCTCTCCTCCTCTCTCTACCCTTCTCACTAGCTCTGTTAACCGTTACAATTGGTGGAACTGCACTTGGAGAGAGGCACACACACACACACATTCACATTGAGGGAGTGTTATGGCCGGGTAGTCACTGAGTTCACAATACATAGATTTAAGGGCCTCCACAATATCAACACTTTGGAAACAGAAAGAGAGAGAACGACAAAGGAGAGCAAGAAAGACGAGAGGCAGGACGGCTGGTTAGTTGGTCAGGTACAGAAGCACCTGTTCCCTGTTAACTCCATCATCATCATCATCACTCAACTCCCACGTCCGTATGGTCAGTTTATTAAATAGAGTTAGATAGAGGAGTCATATTTGTAGCTGTGCCATTATGGTGTCTGTGACAGCAATGTCAAAAAGGGGTTAAATCCATCTAGTCCTCTATCTAACTCTATGGTTTATTATCAGTTGAAATCGTCTCCTCTGTCATGTGACTGGTCACATAACTGGAGTCAGGTTTGCGCTTTTCAGTTAAGGGTTTAAGGTTAGAATGAGAAGCTATGACAAAAGTGTATTAGGAGAGAAAGGCATGGGTTAGCTAGTTACTGTACAGTCAACAATGTTAATCGTGTATGATGCTGTGTCCCTATGAGTTTGACGTAAGTGAATATCTGTATGTGCCTATTTGTAAGTACATTAGTCAAGCGTAAATGAACAAAACATTTTGTCCGTATGATTAAACATGAATAGTCTGTACACATGTATATCGGTGATAGTGTCTACAGCAGTGTGTGTGTACCTGTGTGTGTGTGTGTGTGTGTCTGTGTGCGTTTATGTGTGTGTGTGACTCACCAGGCAGCGGGGTCATACTCGGCCCATATCCTGACATACTCGTCCAGGTGATGAGGACCCAGTATAGATGAGTCTCTGGTCAGGTACTCAAAGTTATCCATGATGACAGCCACAAACAGATTCAGCATCTACACGCACACACACACACACACACACACAAACAGATTCAGGATCTACACAGCAACAATTATTAGATACCAAAAAAATACAATTACAAATGTTATGCAATACGGTAACATTACAGTCTGTGACCTGTTCATTGAGTTGCAAATCTCATTCAACCAGACCAGTTATTACAGGCTGAAACAGACTGGATTGAAAATAAAGAAGCATTTTCAAATCAACTTCTATTGTCCTCCAAGAGTGGCTGAATATCCTCTTCTAGAATGACTGAAGCCTTGTTTCCATTGGCACTTAAAGTCAACCAGGGTTGGGCTGGCCTTGGTGGGCTAGCTCAAATTGCATTTACACTGCCTCCAGAAATTAGTAATGGTGTCATGTTGCTAGGTAGCAAATGTGCCTGCAGTCTGCAGCTAGCTTTGAAAACTAACTAGCTACCTAACAATTCAACAATTAAATTCAACATCCTCTTGCCAGTGCCAGCCAGACTCAGAGCCATGTATGCAGCTTGCTAGCTAGCTAACCATTTAGCTAGCTAGCTTAATTCCTACCTTGCTTGCAATGGCATTGGCTATTAGCTAACCAAGCAAACCAGATGGCAGTTTTAATTGGATGCAGCTAGCTAGCTTTCAATACAACCTGGGAGTAAGGATCTAGGGGTTAAGGTCTAGGGGTTAGGATTTAGGGGTTAGAGTCTAGGAGTTAGAGTCTAGGAGTTAGAGCCTAGGGGTTAGGGTCTAGGGGTTAGGGTCTAGGGATTAGGGTCTAGGAGTTAGAGTCTAGGAGTTAGAGTCTAGGAGTTAGAGTCTATGAGTTAGAGTCTAGGGGTTAGAGTCTAGGGGTTAGAGTCTAGGGGTTAGAGTCTAGGGGTTAGAGTCTAGGAGTTAGAGTCTAGGGGTTAGAGTCTAGGAGTTAGAGTCTAGGGGTTAGAGTCTAGGAGTTAGAGTCTAGGGGTTAGAGTCTAGGGGTTAGAGTCTAGGGGTTAGAGTCTAGGGGTTAGAGTCTAGGAGTTAGAGTCTAGGGGTTAGAGTCTAGGAGTTAGAGTCTAGGAGTTAGAGTCTAGGAGTTAGAGTCTAGGGGTTAGAGTCTAGGGGTTAGAGTCTAGGAGTTAGAGTCTAGGGGTTAGAGTCTAGGGGTTAGAGTCTAGGGGTTAGAGTCTAGGAGTTAGAGTCTAGGGGTTAGAGTCTAGGGGTTAGAGTCTAGGGGTTAGAGTCTAGGAGTTAGAGTCTAGGGTTTGATTAGTCCTCTTACTAGGAAAGAACAGAGGAAGATGAAGTACTGTATGTATAGGGATTCCCAAAAATCCGTCCTGGTGCCATCCTTGGGTCTCAAACTCTGGTTTTGGTTTTTCGCCTAGCACTACACAGCTGATTCAGATAATCAACTAATCATCAAGCTTTGATTATTTGAATCAGCTGTGTAGTGCTAGGACAAAAAAACAAAACCAGAGTTTAAGAAATGCTGGGTTAAGGTATAAGGTCTAGGGGTTAGGGGCTAGGTTCTAGGGGTTAGGGTCTAGGGGTTAGGGTCTAGGGTATAAGGTCTAGGGGTTAGGGGCTAGGGTCTAAGGGTTAGGGTCTAGCGGTTAGGGTTTGATTAGTCCTCTTACCAGGAAAGAACAGAAGAAGATGAAGGAGACGAAGTATGTGTATGCGAAGGTGCTGCCACACTCTGGTTCTGTGTTCCCTGAGTCTGGGTCACACGTCTTACCCCCCAGACACGACAGCATGATGTCATGCCACGCCTCACCTGTCGCACTCCTGGTAAATGACACACACACACGAACGGACACACACACGAACGGACACATGCACACAGACAAAAACAAACAAAAACATGTGGGTCAGTGTGGGAGAGAAGATATGAAAGCAGGGAGAAAGAAAGAGTAGATAACCCACCTGAATAGTAACATGAGTGCCATGATGAAAGTCCTGAAGTTGTTGTGTTCGTTGATGGCGCTGCCTTCCTCCTCGCCCAGGGCCAGATTACCAAACAACTAGACACACACAGAGGTAAAGGAAGTGATCATTTAGGGCTGAACTCTGACCATTGACATCAATGGCATCAATAGAAATCATGTTCTGAATAAATGCTTTATAACAGAGGCTGTCAGCAGTACTCACCTGCATCCCAATGATGGCATAGATAAAGAACAGCATGCCGATGAGGAGGCACACATAGGGCAGCGCCTACCGGTGGACACACAGAGAAGTACACTTTCAGTGTTAAGACTACAAACAGCTTAACTGCCCCTATCAGACTGGACATAGGAAAGCAAAAGCTGTGTGTGTTTGTTTATGTGTGTTTGTGTGTGTATGTGTGTTTGTGTGTGTTTATGTGTGTGTACCTTAAATGACTGGACGAAAGTCCAGAGCAGGATGCGTATAGTCTCTCCTTGTCTCAGTAGCTTGACGAGACGAGCTGCTCGAAATAGTCGAAGGAAACTCAGGTTGATGAAGTTATTCTACAGCAGCAATGTGTGTGTGTGTGTGTGTGTGTGTGTGTGATCAGAAGAAGAGAGAGGGAAAGAGACAATTAGTTTCACTGAACTATTATCACCCCTCTTTCAAAAAGCCAAAATCAAACCAAAACAATGAGAGAGGAGGTCAAAAAATTTGAGACAGGAGGTTAAAAAGGAGAGAAAGAGGAGGTTAAAAGGAGAGAAAGAGGAGGTTAAAAGGAAAGAGAGGAGGTTAAAAAGGAGAGAAAGAGGAGGTTAAAAGGAGAGAAAGAGGAGGTTAAAAGGAGAGAGAGGAGAGGTTAAAGGGAGAGAGAGGAGAAGTTAAAAAGTGTAATTATTCAAATGATACCAAAATCCAAACATAACACAACAGACTTGACTAGAAGCCAAAGAAACACACAACGCAAAACAAACAAGTGTGGAACGAAAAGAGCGTAAAAAAAAGAGATAGAATGAAGAAAGAGAGAAAACAAGAGGAGAAAATCATAATTGAAAATAAATGGAAAACGCCATCATCCAATCCGGTAAAAGTAGAATGCTGTATATTTATTATTTATAAAAACCAAATGCACTGATCTTAGGGGAGCAAGCAGACCACAAGGTATGGAGGTATTGGCATCCAACAGACAGGACGCACACACACACATGCACACACTGCACTCGTCAACCGCACACACACACAGGAAGCTGTCATGGCTCGCCACTAAGTGATTGGCTGAGATTGGTCATGAGGTGTTCAGCATTCTGAACATATATATATATACACTGAAGGGAGGCTCAAATGTAGAGGGCCGGTTTCCAGGAGATTAGTCCTAGTCCTGGATTAAATACAATTCTCAATGGACAATCTCCATGGAAAGTGCATTTCATTCCAGGACTAGGACTAATCTGTGTCTGGCAAACCCATCCAGAATCTTAGATTGTTATTGGATTGTGTGTGTATTTAAAATATTCATGTCTTTCTCTCTAATCTACCAGCACAGCTGGAACCACAGTAATAATAATAATAATAATAGTAATAATAACAATAATAATAATAATAATAGTAATAATAATAATAATAATAGTAATAATAATAGTAATAATAATAATAGTAATAATAGTAATAATAATAATAATAATAATAATAGTAATAATAATAATAATAGTAATAATAATAATAATAATAATAGTAATAATAATAGTAATAATAGTAATAATAATAGTAATAATAATAATAATAGTAATAATAATAATAATAATAGTAATAATAATAATAGTAATAATAGTAATAATAATAATAATCATAATAATAATAATAGTAATAATAATAATAATAATAATAATAGTAATAATAATAATAGTAATAATAATAATAGTAATAATAATAGTAATAATAATAATAATAATAATAATAATAGTAATAATAATAATAGTAATAATAGTAATAATAATAGTAATAATAATAATAATAATAATAGTAATAATAGTAATAATAATAATAATAATAATAATAGTAATAGTAATAATAATAGTAATAATAATAGTAATAATAATAATAGTAACAATAATAATAGTAATAATAATAATAACAGTAATAATAATAATAGTAATAATAGTAATAATAATAATAATAATAGTAATAATAATAATAATAATACATGTAATTTCTGCCTTTCAAGATACCAAGATACAACCTACTGTCTACCCTAGCCTCAGAATCTCTTGTGCGACGAGGTACAGTACTGTTGTTTGGCACAGGTTGGCATGCAAAGCAGTAGTGGGAGGAAGACGAGGAGGAAGACAAGAAAGAGGAAGCTAGCATGCAGACAGATCCAGCTTCAATGCAGGCAATGCCATGGCAACACTATTGCAACTACCTTCTGTTTAGAAGGAGGCTGAAGAGTAGAGCGTCAGTGTAAGATGCTGCAGCTGCATGCAGACCAGTGTTAGAGTATCCCTCTATCTGGTAAAGCAGACCAAAAGCCTTGGCTAGCATTCACATGTCCTTCTGGCAGTACTACTGTAAATGTGTAAGTGTGTGTGTGTGAGTGCCAAATCTATCCAGAACATAACAGTAACCAATTCATGTGCATTTGTGTTCATGTATGTGTGTGTATGTCTATGTGTGGTTCTATTTGTGTGTCTACACAGTGTTCCAAAAAGGTTCCTTCCTTCAGCAGAAGAACCATTTTAAGTTCTAGATAGTTTCCTAAGAGTGTAGGTGTGGTTCTATTTGTATGTGTGTGTATGTACCCTTTATCCATGAACTAACCAATAGTGTGCCAGAAGGACCGTATCTTTCAACAGTTGCTGAGAGGAAGCCCACTGGAGTCATCAGGCACACACATGACTCAACTGCCAATCAGAAGTGCATGCACTTGGGTCAGAAGTCAGGGGTTAAAAGCAGCTAAGCCCAGAAGGTTGGGGGTGAAGGGTCAGGGAAGTCAGGAGGAGGGCGGGCCACACATTGGCCAATGGGGATGCGAGTGGGTCTGAGAGATAAATTACAAACCAACCTCCTACATGTGGCAGGTAGATGTAGAAGGATGGATGGAAGGAAGGAGGGAGGAGGATGGATACAGTGAGTGTCAGTGAGAGGAGTTGTAGGTGGTTTGGTGATGATTTTGTGTTTTTTGGGTGGCATGGTAACAGCACACCATCACACAACAGCACACCACACAGTCGGCGTCATGGATTGCATGGGACAACATGGGAGGGGATTCATAGTGCATTTCGATTGGATGGATTTATCATAAGTAGGAAGTTGTAGTGGGAGCGTAGGACGCCAACAAAGCAGAGAGGTTGGTTTTTAAAGAAAGCATGTAAAAAGATAGAACAGGAAAAGGAATCATTATGAAGGTAGTTACAACATAGTTACAACATAGGTATAACATAGTTACAACCATAGAAATATAGTCTTTAGAAAGATTATCTTTCTATAGTTACAACAAGGCCACAGACCTTTGGAAGCACATTCATGCTCAAAAACATATTTTGTATTCGTTTTTTTGGCATGAATCTGCTTCCATACGAAACATCAGTCAACAACACAATTTGAGTGGTTTTGTTTCAGGCTATCCTCGTGGTCCCATAAGGTAAAGATCTCCAGATGGAATCCGCAGTAGGGGGAAACAGCGCCACTGTCTGCCCCACGGCCGTTGTTATTGATTTTGTTTTGTTTGACGAAGCAAGGTGGAGAGCACTGGGGAAGCGGTACGCATCGAGGTCAAACAATTTGCAGGACATACGCTGCAGTTCTGTCCTACAAAAAAAAAACGTGTCGGTTGTTGGCAGTAAATTCTTTGTTGTTGTATTATCGCAAATGGACGTGGGAGTTTCACCAATTAAGGCATCCAGCTGTAAAGCATTTAGCTCAGTGTCAAAACGTATGTATTTAAATACTGTAGGCCTACTGTAGAATGTGACTACGGGGATAGTCTGAAATAAGGTGTACATAACACTTAAACTACATCATGAATTCTTACCACTGCCATCCTACTACACACAGCGAAACATCTATCATATACAACACAGGATGAAGCACAATTACAAACACAAATATGTGGGAATAGACACAGACAAGCAAGACTGACAACACAACAACACACACATAACATTGGGTTGGATGGCAATTTGAGTGTTCCAATAGACGACCTACTATCCACCAAAATAATATCTTTCAGCCTTACCGAAACTCATTGTAAAGACAGTGGGTGTGTCCCAACAACCTCTAGCTCCTCCTACTAGGAAGCACTAGCTCACTATTCCCCACAATTGTAAAAGCATCAGATTTGTGTATGGATAAATTCAAGGGAGTGTCCACCAATGAAATCCATGAAGGGAAGTGAACAAGTGCACACTTCAGGAGAAAGGAGAGAGTATTGTGACGCACCCAGTATCTTATTAATAAATCCTAGATCAGTGGTAGACATTTACATGTTAAGTGTGTATGTGGTAGACACATGTACACACCACCACGTACTTAGTAATTCCCACCCCACTGCTAACTCTTACTACACACATAGCCTATAGTACTATTCCCCAAGACGCACTTACCCAAAATTCTGTCACCAGGATATCAGTGAAGCTTCCGAGCACAGAGACAAAATCAAAAATGTTCCAAGCGTCTTTAAAATAATTCTGTTAGGGCACAGGAAGAGAAGACATATTTTAGCCAATCAGAGAGCAGAGAGACAGAGAAGTAACCAATTACATTTCTCTGACATCGGACAGGGACAGGAATGAATCCGCACCAGTCAATCACATTATTGTTACCGTGGTGACGGGGGGGGAAACAAGATACATAAATCAATAGCAGTACAGAGAGACAGGGTGGTAACCAATCACATTGCTCCTAATGGAGGACAGCAACAGGAAGGAATATGCACTAGCCAATCATTATTGTTACCATGGAGACAGGGACTAGGAGGTGCATTAGCCAATCGCATCACGTTTAGAGAGTAGCTAGGAAAACATGCTCCAGTTCTGTCCACTAAAATAACCGGACTTCTAAATGAATAATAGGAATAGAAGCTCTAGCAGATATAGCAGGTCACTCTGGATAGGCGGGAGTGTGACAGTGTGTGTCTAGCCTCACCAAAACCCCGAAGGCGATGATCTTCAGAATACACTCCATGAAGAAGAGGGTAGTGAAGACGATGTTGATGTTCTTCAGGACTTTATCATAGGTGTCAGATGCCCCATTATACTGAACACAAACACACACACAGGAGGAAAAAACACAGGAGTTATGCTAGCCCAGCTCAGTGGCCTTGTGGTTCATCTCACCCTGAGATTAGAAGGTTTTCAGGAAATAGGAACTAGCGTTAGGTGGACGAACACAATAGAAAATGTTTAGGGATGAGTTCCCCAATTTGCTAGACAGATGGCTCCTGGTAGCGCGCGCTGCGTTAGAATGAGGCCATCTGTCGGAAGACAATATGATCTCACCTTCATCATGAGGACTATAGTATTGAGTGCGATCAGACCCATGATGCTGTACTCGAACGGTGGGGACACCACAAACGACCACATTCGGAACTGGAAGCTCTGCTTGTTCTTGGGCATGTGGCGGGTCAGGGGCTTGGCGTTTATGGCAAAGTCTATACATCCTCTCTGGATGGGGGGACGGCAGAGGAGGGGGGAGGAAGAAGGAGAAGATTAACAATACTTGATTAATCCATAACAGACGGAAATGTGTCTTCTACAAACATACATAATTGTTCCATCTGCTCTTTCCTCCACCCACCCATCCATCCCTCCTCCCTCTTAATTTCCCTGCTCTCTCTCTCCTCCCTTCCTCCCTCTCTCTCCCTCCATCCCTCTCTCACCTCATTCTTTTCCAGACTGTAGTCCTCCATCATCTTATCCCCCTGTTCTTGGAAGGTGATGATGATGAGAGCAACAAAGATATTGACGAAGAAGAAGGGGAAGACAACGAAGTACACCACGTAAAAGATGGACATCTCCATCCGGTAGCCCGGACTGGGACCCTGATTCTCATAGGTCGCATCTACCGAATGCTTTAACACCCTGTGGGAGAGAGACAGAGATTAAGGTATATTGTATGTATGTTAATTTCATATGAGACAGAGAGAGAGAGAGAGAGAGAGAGAGAGAGAGAGAGAGAGAGAGAGAGAGAGAGAGAGAGGGAGCTGATTCTCATAGGTCGCATCTACCCAATGCTTTAACACAGTGTGGGAGAGAGATAGGTATACAGTATAGAGATTAAGCCATGTGTAGAAAAGGGGTGGTGTGTGTGTTACTCACTGCGGCCAGCCCTCTCCAGTGGACACAGTGAAGAGGGTGAGCAGGGCCCAAGGCACGTTGTCGTAGTGGAAATCGTACTTCTTCCACTCCCGCTTCTGAGCTTTTACTTCATTCCGTTCGTACACCAAAAACTCTCCCCTGAGATGCACACAGAAACACAAGGAGTTAGCAGACAGCATGTCTGTGTGTGTGAGAGAGAAAGAGAGAGACAGAGGGGGAGAGAGAGAGAAAAAGCAAAAGAGAGAGAGAGAGAGACAGAGAGAGAGAGAGAGAGGGAACAAGAGAAAGGAGTAAAAAGTGGTTGAGATTTTAAATCCATGTGTGTATAATAGAGAGAAAATATGGTTGGTTTGTACTCATATGCCCGCGCGCATGTGTGTGCATCTGTGTGTTTTGCCTGTGTATACAGTGTGTGTGTAATGTGTGTGGGTCCTGACCTGCAATCGCGCTCAAACTCCTTGGACTCGTCAGTGCAGTAGAAGAATCTGCCTTTGAACAGCTGCACGGCCACCACAGCAAATATAAACATGAAGAGCATGTAGACGATGAGGATGTTCAGGACGTTCTTCAGAGAGTTCACCACACAGTCAAACACAGCCTGGTGGACAGAGAGAGAAAGAGAGAGGGGGAGTGTGAGAAAGAGGGAGATTGAGAGAGAGACAGAGAGAGAAAGAGGGAGAGAGAGAGAGACAGAAAGCGACAGAGAGAGAGAGAGAGACAAAGAGACCATACAGGTAGAAATACAGTAGTAGAGTTGTCACATAAAAATATACAGACATGCGGGGACACACACACACACAAAATCACCCCCACAAACACTCCCTCGACCCTGCCTCCCAAGTACCTTTAGCTTTGGGAGTCGTTTGATGGTCTTGAGAGGTCGTAGTACCCTCAGTACTCTCAGAGACTTGATCGTGCTGATGTCTTTCCCTTGCTACTCCCCTACAGGTCGGTATGGGAATAACACAACAATGTCAGTGCCGGGGTTAAAGTTCAAAGGGCACTTACCACACCCGTTTGTGAGAATATAGGCCTAACCCATTCTTTACCCATTCTTAGGGCCAGGAGTTTTTCTTGGTCAAGGAAAAGCTCCTGTCCTGGTTGGGGTAACTTATCTCATACAGAGATAGTAAACAGTTGACAAGGCTAGCACACTTGTCTTACACAGGTTAAAACATAGTACAGAGACACTCAGATCTCAGTCCTTCTATATGAATCACATGAAACGATATGTGATCAGTTGTTTGATCAGTTGGTTTCATGGCCAGTAGACTCATGAGAAGCATATTTCAACCATTAAATATTATCAACAGACATCTTCTGACGGGATGCCCAGCCAAACCTCTTTCTTTCTTTTTCACAACATTTCATTATCCAGGAGAATGTGAGTGGATGTCAGGGTGTTATAGTATTATTACAAGGCAGGATTATAATTTAAACAATATAATCCATGAGCTTGATACCATCATGGGCTGAGTCCCAACAGGGTTGAATGGTTTCCTTTCCTTATCTCCTTATACTGCTGTCTATAAAAGGGCTGGATACCATTCCGGTTTATTGTCACCCTCAGTTAAGTTATGTTACTTGAAGGAAAGGAGATGGGGAAAGGATGCTATCTGAGACGATTGGGACGTGGCCATATGACATTGCTGATGTCAGTCACAAGACGTGACATCACAGAACAGTTCATTCAACCAAAAGGAGGAACTATTTAGTCTGTGTCATCAGGGCTGCGTCCGACATGTCACCCTATTCCCTATATAGCGCACCACTTTTGACCAGGCCTAGGGCTCTATATAGGGAATAGAGTGATATTTTAGATGCAGCCCGTTGTGGTAAATGACAAACGACATCCTGTGTTTTTATGTGCCTACTTCCTTTTATTCATAACAATAGAGGGCTGTAGATCCCATGATTTGTACTGCCTATAAAACAATATCAGGGAAAGAAAAATCTCGATGTCAAGGGGACCATATCAGAGAGTTGATCTTTACTGTAAGTGGAATGACAGCCATTTTAAAAACAAGGACCGTCGGCTGGAGGACTGCCAAGGAGCAGGAACAGAGTGTGTGAGAGGTTTTTCATCAAGCCTTTAACTATGAACTGCAGAGGTCTGCTCTCTCAAATTCTCAAGACAATTCAATTCATTGGTGATTGATTGAGTCTGGGCTTTGGCAACTGTAGTGATGTGTGTGTTGTTTGTGTGTGTTTCGATAATCAATATGCCTTACTCTGCTGATCCTCAATAGACTGAATAGACTAGAGTCCTCTCTATCAGAGCAGTCTGAGAGTATTAGAGAAAAGCTCTTCTCGGGATAGGCGTTAAGAATTTGCATTTATAGCAACTGTATAATAGACACCTATACAATGATAGCATGTAGCATTAGCTACTATATATAGCATTAGCATGTAGCGTTAGCTACTGTATATAGCATTAGCATGTAGCATCAGCTACTGTATATTTGATTAGCATGTAGCATAAGCTACTGTATATAGCATTACCATGTAGCAATAGCTACAGTATATGCGATTAGCATTACCTTTAGCCGCAATACATAGTGTGAGCATCAGCTACTATATATAACATTAGCATTAGCATAAGCTATAGTATATAGACCTATACAATGATAGTAAGTAGCATTAGCAAGAAGCATGTAGCATTAGCTACAGTATATTATAGATACTGATACAATGATAGCAAGTTGCAATTAGCTACAGTATCTGGCCTACTGTAGACACCTATTAATACAATGATAGCATCTATGTTCATTGGTGAATTGCATCTTTCAGGTTTTTAACACTTGCTTTAGCTACATTAAGCAATACACTCTGCATCCAGTTTGTCCTGCATTGAATCACTTTAGGGGGATATCATGAAGCGTTCCAATTGGTTCCTGGGGGTGGAGGGGTTCCGGAATGGTCCACAGGCAGACCAAACGTGGGTGTGACAACAGTGAATGGAGGAAGAGAAGGTAACAAGAAACGGCGAGAATGAGAGCGGAACGACTAGAGGAACAAAGAAAGAAAGAGAGAGAAGCCATTTTGGACCCGACAAAGAGAAAGAGAGAGAGACAGCAGAGACAGAAAGAGAGAGAGACAGTGAGACAGACAGAGACAGAACTTTACTTTACTTTGTGAAGCTCCTGTAGAAATCACGAAGGCAACGACAGTGAGAAAGGGTCAGTGACAGCAACAGAGAGAAAGAAAAAAAGATGGAGGGATAGGGAGAAAGAGAGGAAGAAAGACAGAGACACACAGACAGAGATAGAAAACACAGCTAGAGACAGGAAAGGGGGAAGGGGTTTGGAGAAGGAGAAAACACCCATATGAGAGACGGACAGAGAAAATAGGAGGAAAGCAAGATGGGGTGCTTTTGGATAGATATAAACCCCAACACTCTGACTCCTCCCACCAACTCTGGTTGCCATGACAACAACAACAACTGTGATGTCGAAGAGGGAATGTTTACATACCTGTTCACAAAAAAATGACACTTACTTATTTCCTTTGACAACCTGAATAATATTGGTAATAGTGCAGACCCATTTCTTTTGAGTACGTAATACTACTAATAGTGGAGATCTTTCTTTTTTCTTATTACATATACATAGAAAGCCTTACTGGGACTATCTAAACATTACTAAATTCTAACAATTGTAACTAGGTTCTGTTACAAAAGGTGGCGTAGTCTTAAACCTGCTACATGCATTATTACCTATTTACCTGCTATATACATTACTTACTACATTATTAGTAGTACTACTTACTACTATTACTACATACAGTGCTACTTACTACTATGAATATTACTAGCACTATATATACTATTATCATTACTTCTACTCACTTACTACCTACACTATTATATTATACCTAGGCTGCAGTCCAAACTCAAAGTAGACAACCCTCGGCCGTAAATCCTCAGCCCTTGAATGACGTTTTACATCCGAGTGTACCTTAAATGTCCCTTGACCAAGTGGGGGAGAGTGATGATCGGAGAGGCAACGTCATTGGTGTAAATCTTGAAGTTTAACTTAAAAACAACCAACCTAAAGCTATTAATGTACATAACGTATCTAGCTAGCACTCCTGTCAGGTAGCTAGCTACAGTTACCCATAGCTGGCTAGCTAGTTTTATAGTTTGATCATTTATTCCAATAAATTACAGAATTCCCCAAAATATATTTATGAAGCTATCTACGTTTTTTTTTTACCCATTTTTCTCCCCAATTTCGTGGTATCCAATTGGTAGTTACAGTCTTGTCCCATCGCTGAAACTCCCGTACGGACGTACTCGGGAGAGGCGAAGGTCGACAGCCGTGCTTCCTCCGAAACATAAACCAGCCAAGCCGCACTGCTTCTTGACACAATGCCCGCTTAACCCGGAAGCCAGCCGCAACAATGTGTCAGAGGAAACACCGTACACCTGGCGACCGTGTCAGAGTGCATTGCGCCCGGCTCGCCACAGGAGTCGCTAGTGCATGATGGGACAAGAACATCCCTGCCGGCCAAACTCTCCCCTACCCGGACGACGCTGGGCCAATTGTGCGCCACCCCATGGGTCTCCCGGTCGCGGCCGGCTGCGACAGAGGCTGGACTCAAACCAGGATCTCTAGTGGCACAGCTAGTACTGCGATTCAGTGCCTTAGACCACTGCGCCACTCAGGAGGCGAGCTATCTATGTTTTATAGGCTCCTCACTACGAGACTAAGCCAATTTGCCAACCATAAAATCATAATTTTGTCCGACCACCAGAGTTTGACACGTGACTGCAGTTTGCATTGAATTGTGGGTCAAATCAACCCCACAAGTGATCAAAGTTCACTCGCTCCTTCGAGCTAAATCAAGGGCAATCAAACTGCATCCGGTTTCGACAGGGATTCTCCAGAGGGAAAGTGGCTGGCGCGGGGGCTGAGGGGGTGTGTTTGTACTGCAGCCCTACTCTTCTGTTGGATCCTCAAAGCCATTCATTCATGGTTAGAGGAATCGGATTCGGGCCTCTACTTATCAATCTATCCCTGTATTCATTTAACAGCGATACTTATCGATTAAACTCAACAATTTACCTAGTCAAATAACTAAATACAATATTCTACTAAGTTCTCTCTAAATAGGTGGAGTAGTCAGGTGGAAAGTCCCTGAAGCCTTTCTTCATAGTAACGGCTGTATTAATTTAACAGTAAAACTGATCTTATCTCTTAATAGCGATCAATTAGCCAGGTCCTAACTGAGACAATCATCTCATTAAATCTACTGTAATCTAATGGGCCCCGTAAGGCACAGACATACTTTAATACTGTACAACACAGTGCAGTTAAGGTTTGGGATCTAACAAATGTATTTTGGGGTAGTTTTCTGCTCATTGAGAGAGAACAGTAAATATTGTAGACACCGTAGAACAGTGGACTGTTCATCTACATACCGTAACCATAAAAGCAGACACACACGCACGATACATCTTCACACACATGCATACACACACAGACGTACGCACGCATACAAACACACACACACACACACAGATATTCAAATGCATAGTCAAAGTAGCTTGTAAACATGCAGTTCTCGATCATTGTGACAGTCCAGTGTCATTCAATGACGGTGCCAGAAGCGGATTTGTTGAGTCAAAAACCTTAACTCGACAGTCTTGTCTCCCCCTATGTGAGACTCAACAAATCAAGGCTCCACAGAACCAAGTGGAGCCCTAACCCTGAGCAAATGGAGGAAGTGGACAAGAGGACGAGAGAAGGAGAAGAGGAAGGGAGCGGGCTGGGAAGGGTGGAGAGGAGGAGGGTTGAAAGGGTGGGGGAGAAGAGAACAGGCCACCAAGGAGGTAAGGAAGACAGGGAGCAGAAAAGGAGGAGTAAGGAGAGATATCACAGGAGCAAGGAAAGGTGGCTGGAGGAAAGAGAGAAGTAAGGAGGGAGAAAGGAGGGAAGCATCCTCTTGGAGGGGAGGGAGGGGGAGGTCATGCTGGAGAGGGTGCAGTAGGCCAGTGGAGTGATTTTAAACTCGCAGAGAGAGTCAACAAACCTAGCAGTCTCCATAGCAACAGCCACGTTGAGGACCACCAAATATAGGCAGTTCAAACTCCTGTCTATCCCCCTTCCACAAACATACACATCATACGTAACAGTATACAGTGGCTTGCGAAAGTATTCACCCCCCTTGGCATTTTTTCCTATTTTGTTGCCTTACAACCTGGAATTAAAATGGATTTTTTGGAGGTTTGTATCATTTGATTTACACAACATGCCTACCACTTTGAAGGTGCAAAATATTTTTTATTGTGAAACAAACAAGAAATAAGACAAAAATACTGAAAACTTGAGTGTGCATAACTATTCACCCCCCCAAAGTTAATACTTTGTAGAGCCACCTTTTGCAGCAATTACAGCTGCAAGTCTCTTGGGGGTATGTCTCTATAAGCTTGGCACATCTAGCCACTGGGATTTTTGCCCATTCTTCAAGGCAAAACTGCTCCAGCTCCTTCAAGTTGGATGAGTTCTGCTGGTGTACAGCAATCTTTAAGTCATACCACAGATTCTCAATTGGATTTAGGTCTGGGCTTTGACTAGGCCATTCCAAGACATTTAAATGTTTCCCCTTAACCCACTCAAGCGTTGCTTTATCAATATGCTTATGGTCATAGTCCTGCTGGAAGGTGAACCCCCGTCCCAGTCTCAAATCTCTGGAAGACTGAAACAAGAATTTCCCTGTATTTAGCGTCATCCATCATTCTTTCAATTCTGACCAGTTTCCCAGTCCCTGCAGATGAAAAACATCCCCACAGCATGATGCTGCCACCACCATGCTTCACGGTGGGGATGGTGTTCTCGTGGTGATGAGAGGTGTTGGGTTTGTGCCAGACAGAGTTTTCCTTGATGGCCAAAAAGTTCAATTTTAGTCTCATCTGACCAGAGTACCGTTTTCCATGTTTGGGGAGTCTCCCAGATGCCTTTTGGCGAACACCAAATGTGTTTGCTTATTTTTTTCTTAAAGCAATGTCTTTTTTCTGGCCTCTCTTCCGTAAAGCCCAGCTCTGTGGAGTGTACGGCTTAAGTGGTCCTATGGATAGATACTCCAATCTCCGCTGTGGAGCTTTGCAGCTCCTTCAGGGTTATCTTTGGTCTCTTTGTTGCCTCTCTGATTAATACCCTCCTTGCCTGATCTGTGAGTTTTGGTGGGCGGCCCTCTCTTGGCAGGTTTGTTGTGGTGCCATATTCTTTCAATTTTTTAATAATGGATTTAATGGTGCTCTGTGGGATGTTCAAAGTTTCTGATACTTTTTTAGAACCCAACCCTGATCTGTACTTCTCCACAACTTTGTCCCTGACCTGTTTGGAGAGCTCCTTTAACTTCATGGTTCCGCTTGCTTGGTGGTGCCCCTTGCTTTGTGGTGTTGCAGACTCTGGGGCCTTTCAGAACAAGTGTACATATTCTGAGATCATGTGACAGATCATGTGACACTTAGATTGCACACAGATGAACTTAATTTAACTAATTATGTGACTTCTGAAGGTAATTGGTTACACCAGATCTTATTTAGGGGCTTCATAGCAAAGGGGGTGAATACATATGAACGCACCACTTTTCCGTTTTTAATATTTTTTTATTTTTTGAAACAAGTAATTTTTTTTATTTCACTTGACCAATTTGGACTATTTTGTGTATGTCCATTACATGAAATCCAAATAAAAATCCATTTAAATTACAGGTTGTAATGCAACAAAATAGGAAAAACGCCAAGGGGGATGACAACTTTTGCAAGGCACTATATATGTACTGATCAATGCTGTGCATGTTTACACCCATGTATGTTCACCTTCCTCAGTCCTTGTGGTCTCCTAGCTTTGTACTTGTCACTCTTTCAATGCACATGTACAATTATTGCATGCTACATCATCAATCAAGTTACCATAGAGACCTTGTTATTGTCACATTCATGCTACATGAACAATCTAGTAACCATAGCAACCTGCCGCTGTCCAGAAACACCTTGGTAGCACCATAGAGAGCCAATTAAATTACTAGAGGGGCCATGTCATAAATCCTCAAAGTTCCAGAATGGGGTGAAAATGGAAGCAATATTGGACAGGGAGAACTCCAAACCTGTAACGCCCAGGCCTGAGATGACAGGCTGGAGCGTGTTGGTTTCGTTTTGGTGTAGGGTTTGTGTGTTCTAGGGTGTCTATTTCTAATTGGGAACCATATATATGTTTGGGAGTTGCACTTTAGTTTCGTGGGTTATTGTTTATGTCATGCTTATCATGTCCAGTCGGGTTCCTGTCTTTCGTGTCTAGTTAGGTTTTGCCAGTCATGTCTAGTTAGGTTTCTCCGTTCGTGTTTAGTCAGGTTTCGCTAGTCATGTTTAGATCTCTGTGTTCAGTTTAGGATTTAGCGGTAGGGTTCACGTTTTGTTTATCGTTTATTGTTTTGTTCCGTCTCGTCCCGTCGTGGTTAATAAACATGTATTCTGGTTACATCGCTGCGTCTTGGTCTGTCCCCAGAGAAGATATTCATGACAAAACCAGTCTATTTGGAATGACTGGCAGTAGATTCCTGATTTTATTTATGCGGGAAAATAAAAGTAAGGCATGTGACATGTCAGAACTTGTGTAATATAATGATCGTCAACCTAAAAGATTGCCATATAATTACAAAGATAGTTTATAAGGGTTTATACCAATTGTCTGTATTAATAGCCAGTGTTGTGAAGTACTTAAGTAAAAATAGTAGTTTTTTGGGGTATTTGTACTATACTTTTTATATTTGACTTCACTACATTCCTAAATAAAATAATGTACTTTTCAAGCCATATATTTTCCCTGACACGCAAAATTATTTGTTAGATTTTGAATGCTTAGCAAGACAGGAAAATGGTCCAATTTACACCACTTATCACTTATCAAGAGAACATCCCTGGTCATCCCTACTGCGGACTCACTAAACACAAATGCTTTGTTTGTAAATGATGTCTATCCGTAATTATATATATATTTTTTAATTGTGCAGTCTGGTTTGCAACCTCTTAAGCTGAAATTGGGCACTAGAATTACTTTAAAAATGTGTATATGTTTACATGACTTATTTTATTGATTTCCACCATGTTATGTCAGAAGACAGCAATCTAGCAATCCAGACCTTCCTAGGACCATGTAAAGGTCCTCTGTCAAATAAACTTGTATTTGCCTCCCTCTGGTGGTCGGCAGCAGCATTACATAAATGTATAGCAATCCCTTCACTGCAACGTTACTTTCCTAGCTCTACGATAAATAATGGGACCTACACACTTCCTTAAACCTAAAGTAAGTAAAAAAGTAATATTTGTGGGAGTTAAACAAAATCGTGCCCTTTACATGGCCCTTCTCCCCTTGTTTATAGGAGGGATGCACACTGTTTAAATGGCCCAAATGTTTAGACAATCACACATTTGATAGATTTTGACTATCACTAATGTCATGATATGTTTGGTAAAGTAATAAAGAAGGTGAAATATTTTGGGCAGATGTTCCTAAAACAGATTATAACTACATGTGGACATATTCTAAAGTATTAAAAGCCTTATTCATTCACAATGTAATTTAATTTATCATATCATGATCTTTGAATATGTTTTATTATAATTTTATTGTGTACTAGATCATATGGGTCGAAAAGTGTTTTTTTCGCAGAAATAAATAAACAATTCCAGGTGAAAGCTACTACACACTACTACATTTATAAAATACTGCCCTCTTGCTAGATTGATGACTAAAGTCATAGCAAAATTGTGCAAATTAATATTATTTATACTTTTACTTTTGATACTTAAGTATATTTATACTGGGTGAATTTCACTTTTATTTACTTTACTTTTACTCAAGTATGACAATTGGTCACTTTTTCCACCTCTATAAATAGCCTCTAAAATATATGTAAACAGACCTTTAATGTCTCAATTGTAGTTTTCTTGGAAAGCTGTGAGTGCGATTATATGATACAATATCAGTACAGTGTATGGCTGTGGATTGACTGCGTTGTTTGAATGGAACGTTGGCATATTGGCAGTTCATTTGATTAATGGAATCATTCTGCTTAAACTGTCTGGCTATGTAGCTAACAAACATACAGTGCAGATGCATTCTTCAAACTCATTATTTTACACAGTAGCTTATCACAGCACTGTCAAACCATGGTTGACCAACTCCCTGACCAAAACGGCTGACCTTTATCCCATCATAAGAAGGTTCATGACCATTCTAGTATTCTGATTCCTAATTCTATGTGTAGCACCTTGATCAAAACATTGGTCACATTCTGCATCATAGAATGTTAGTGACATCTCAATCCCACATTGCCGAGAAAGAAACACGGACACATTCAGCTTCTTCCTCTTGTTACATCATCAACACTGTCAGCACCTCATCGTAACACATCACAGCCAGGTTTGTGTGATGTCATCATGTAATCCACGTGAGTACCAGTGCAGGCATGCCATTGGAGCTGAGGAGGATGTACACACACACTCTCTCTTTCATTCTT